>JAJPUD010001921.1:169012-184346 GCA_023553655.1 Myrmecobius fasciatus | reverse complement strand
AATCCTAGCTTGTGTAACTTTCATATTGATTACAAATAACAGTTTACATTATGATTCATGTGTGAAGTCTTTGGTTGGAAATACATATTTGCTTTATAAAATTAATGTGACTTGACAATATCTTGAATTTTCTGCTTTAAACAAAACTTTAATATGTTTTAAATTATCTTAGTAGATATACAAATCACTTTATGTTATGGAATGTAAGTAAAAATTCTCTCATGACAAATTTTGTTCAGTTATATTAAAAACAATACTTCTTGGAATATTTCTCATAGAATAGTTTTTGAAATATTTTTCAGTGAATATTGAATATTTAGTTAATTGAATATAAGTAAGTCCTTGGAATAGGATTCTGGAACCATTCTTAGCACAGTCTCTATTAATTGATATACCTATATTTTTATTTTCATCAGATACCTTATTAATGAATAGTTTTGAACCTGAGGCCAGAATCTTCAGTTGCTTGATATACTTCTTTATCTGATTGCCCTTTTGGCAGTTCATATCCAAGATGAATTCAGGTCTGGTTGTGGTTTTAGATATTAGTAAAGTTGGAAGACTAATTAAGGGATAACAATGATTAGCAGTTAAAAGTTAATGAGACTATTGTAAAAACTGGAAATTGTGATTGAAGAATGGAATTGAAAAGTTCTACATCTTGACAGACATGTACTTCTGAGATATAGTAAAGATAATAGTGTGATGATAATGCACTGAGGGTTAGAAAAGGTGTTAAAGATATAGAATTATGTGATCAGTTTTTTAGAAGGGCTTTTTACATGAATAATGATTTTCCTGAGATTAATGAGGGGTGGGGAAGAACAACCATTAGTAATGTGCTGATATCACTGAGAGACTTAGGGAATTTGGAAGTCAGTAGTTGATACTAAAAAAAATTATGGAGAAGGTGATATAAATGAATTTCATAGAGTTTTACGTGGAAATGTTATGGAGATATTGATAGAAAAATGAGCTGGGAGTTTAGTAGTTGAACAGATATTTTATATATCCTTCCTTCTATTATATATTGGGGTGGTATAATGAGGAATGTCCCATCATGATAGGGATAAAAGACATGGAGTATCCTCAGGAGAAAACCAGATTTCATTTAAAATGATGGACTGGAAGTAATGTTGTTTAATAAGATTTGAGAATATCAGAAAGTTTGTTCAGAATAAAGTGGAAACTTTATTGATTTAGTAGAATGCTATGGGAGTCAGGTGAATTGAGATGGGCCTGATGATGAACAGCACTTAGTAGTTTAGGAATGAAGTTTTTTTTTGGGGGGGGTGGGGGAAGTAGTATAAATTAACAGCTTAATAAATATAATGAAATTGAAATTGGGAAATTAGTGTGATAAAATTTTAATGTTAGAGAATTTGCAGAATTAATATGTATCATTGTTTGAAATAGAAATTGGAATGTTATTTTAGAATGTGCCCACATGAGATTTTATCCCTAGACTATTTTCAAATTCTTAGTGGTGTTTTTAGGACTTAGATGAGAGAGAACAATAATGATAGATCTCAATGAAATTTTGTTGTCCAGGATCTCTGTCCGGTAATGATAAGAATGGAGTTTACAAGCTAATAGGTCAATGAAGGGAGGGAGTGTGGAATAGTGGAAGGAACACTAAACTGAAAATTGGGAAATTTTGATTCTATTCTTATTACCAGTTACCATTTCTAGCATTTTGAGCTTGTTATTTGGTCTATTGAGTCTCATTTGACCATCTGCAAAATGGTTTATGTGATTTATAAAAGGGCACAATTCCAGTGCTAAAATTCTGTGATTCTAAGGTAAACATTAAGTGGACAAGTTAAACATAATATGCTATAAAGAATATGTATAAAATAGATAGAATATGGATTTGTAGTAAAAATGATTCTGATATTCCCCCCCCCCCGAATCTTGTCTATCTTCCCAAATTTCTCATTTCCTTTTATGATA
The DNA here is from genome assembly GCA_023553655.1 of Myrmecobius fasciatus. Classification (NCBI taxonomy): domain Eukaryota; kingdom Metazoa; phylum Chordata; class Mammalia; order Dasyuromorphia; family Myrmecobiidae; genus Myrmecobius; species Myrmecobius fasciatus. Next base: position 182,393 of record JAJPUD010001921.1, on the reverse strand, counting down.
CTACCATTCTTCCACACCTGTAGGCTTCAAGTCTGTGTGAGACATCTTTGTTTTATTCTTAATTCTCCTACTCCAAGTCCTGCTCTGCTAGCTAGTCCATTACTGAAGAAGCACTGATTAAACACCTATTATGTAACTGCCGTTCAGTCACTAGACAGTTATTAAGTTCTTACTCTGTAACTGGTGATACAAAAAAGGCAATCAAAGATTTCATAGCCTTATGAGAAAGACAATATGAAAAAAAAAAACTAGGTACAAACAAATGGTAAACAGTTTAAATAGGAGCTAGACAAGTGAGAGAAGAATAAAGGGAGAACTGTCTCCTTATAAAAGGTGGGATCTTTAACTGGGCCTTGAAGGAAGTCAGGGAATTCAAGAGCTGGAGATGAGGAGGAATTCCAGGAATGGTGGACAGTCATTCAAAATTCCTGGAGTTGTTGTTTAAGGAATAACAGGGAGGCCAGTGACACTGGATAATGTACAAGAGTTTATTATTGACATTAAGGAGTAAAGGTAGAAAAGGAATGAAAGTGAAAAGGTTGGTATAGGAGGCTAGATCTTGAAAGATTTTAAGTGTCAAACAGGATTTTGTATTTGATATTAGAGGCCTTAGGGAGCCAGTAGAGTTTATTGACTAGGGAAGTGACATGGTCAGACTTGTGCTTTAGGAAAGTCACTTTGATAGTTGAATGAAAGATGGATTGGAATGCAGAGAAGTTTGTGAGGCAACCCATTAGCAGGCTCTTGTAATATTCCAGATATGAAGTGTTAAGAGCCTTTATCACAGCATCAGAAAAAAGAAGAGAGATGTTTTAAAAATGGAATTGATAAGCTGTGCAACAAATTTGATATGGGTGAAAAGAGATAGTGAAGAATTGAAGATGACACCTAGACTGTGAGCCCATGGGATTGGGAGGATGCTGTTACCCTTGATAGTAATGAGGAAATTAGGAAGAGGTCAGTACTTAGGGAGCAAGATGATGAGTTCAATTTTGCATATATTGAGTTTAAGAAATTCACTAGACATCTGGTGGATAATAATGAGATCAGAGGTATGACCATTTTGTGTATGGCTGACATGAGAGTAGAGAAATATGCATAGGAAATGAGTAGGTTGAGAATCTGAGTTTTTAGGATATTTGAGAGAGTCAGTGTGCATATTGTAGTTTCCTAGTATGAGGGCAGGAGCTGAGGTGAAGAGAAAAATTATGAGCTGGCAGTAGACTTTTTTTTTTTTTTTGACCTTTGCAAAAACTTTTTTTTCCCCAAGCTTTTCCCCTCCTTCCCCCCGCCCCCACCCCTAGATGACAGATAATCTAATACATGCTAAATAGGATAAATTATATGACAAATACAATACATGTATACATATCTATACAGTTATCTTACTGCACAAGAAACATCAGATCTAGAAAGAGAAGAAGCAAAAACAACCTAAGAAGGAAAACAAAATGCATGGAAATATTCACAGAAAGCGTTAAAATGCTGTGTTGAGGTTCACACTCAGTTCCCACAGGCCTCTCTCTGGATGTATATGACTATCTTCATTGCTGAACAACTGTTTTGAATCACATCATTGTTGAAGAGAACCATGTCCATCAAAATTGATCATCGTATAGTCTTGTTGCTGTGTATAATGTTCTCCTGGTTCTGCTGATTTCCCTCAGCATCAGTTCATGCAAGTCTCTCCAGGCCTCTCTGAAATCCTCCTGTTGGGCGTTTCTTATAGAACAATAATATTCCATAACATTCATATACCATAATTTATTCAGCCATTCTCCAATTGATGGGCATCCTTTCAATTTCCAGTTTCTTGCCACTACAAAAAGGGCTGCCACAAACATTCTTGCACATGTGGGTCCCTTTCCCTCCCTTAAAATCTCTTTGGGATATAGGCCCAGTAGAAACACTGCTGAGTCAAAGGGTATGAACAGTTTGATAACTTTTTGAGCATAGTTCCAAATTGCTCTCCAGAATGGTTGGATCCGTTCACAGTTCCACCAACAATGTATCAGTGTCCCAGTTTTCCCACATCCCCTCCAACAGTTATCATTATCATTTCCTGTTATTTTAGCCAATCTGACAGGTGTGTAGTGGTATCTCAGAGTTGTCTTAATTTGGCAATAGACTTTGGCTTAACATTTTTCCCCTATGCAAATAAAGAAAAAAATTTGAATATTTTAATTCAGATCTTTGTGAAATTTTACAGTTGCTTATTAACATTAGCAAACCATTTATTTTGAACTGAAATGGATTGTAGAAGTCATCTAATCTAAATCTCTAATTTAATACATGTCGTGAAAAAAGAAACAGAACAAAAGAGAAAAGCCACAAAAGACAAAAGGCAACAAAAAAGTGAAAATAATATGTTTCAATTTACATTTAGACTCCATAGTTCTTTCTTTGGATATGGATAACATTTTTGATCATGAGTCTTTTGGGATTGTCTTGGATTGTTTGATTGTTGAGAAAAGCTAAGCCATTCATAGTTGATCATCACACTATGTTGCTGTTAATGTATAAAATATTCTCCTGGTTCTGTTCACTTCATTTAGCATCAGTTCATGTAAGTCTTTCCTGATTTTTTCTGAAATCTATCTGCTCATCATTTCTTATAGAACAATTATATTCCATTATATTCATATTACACACTTGTTTAGCCATTTCCCAATTGGTGTACATTCCCTTAGTTTCCAATTTTTTTTTTTGCCAATACAAAAGGAGCTGCTATAAACATTTTTTGTACATGAAGGTCCTTTTTCTTTTTTATGATCTCTTTGGGATATAGACTTAGTAGTGGTATTTCTGGATCAAAGGGTATGCACAGTTTTACAGACCTTAGTTCCACATTGCTCTTTAGAATGGTTGGGTCAGTTTACAATTCCACCAATAGTGTATAAGTTCCAATTTTCCCACATCTTCTCCAACATTTATCAATTTCCTTTTCTGTCATATTAGCCATTCTGATAGGTGTAAGGTGGTATCTCAAAGTTGTTTTAATTGCATTTTTCTAATCTATAGTTATTTAGAGCATTTTTATATGATTATTAATAACTTTAATTTCTTCATCTGAAAACTGCCTCTTCAATAACTATAGCAATCTAGTGTTTGACAAACCCAAAGTCCTCAGTTTTGGGGATAAGAACTTAAAATTTGACAAAAGTTGCTGGGAAAATTGGAAACTAGTATGGAAGAAATTAGGTCAGACCTGGAATAGAAAAGATGGCTGACTGCACACACATGCTATGCAAGCAGGCTTTATTAAAAAATCCATTGTTAGGTTCCACATGTGCAAAAGTGTTTGTGGCAGCCCTATTTGTAATGGCAAGAAACTGGAAACTGAGTGGATGCTCATCAGTTGGAGAATGGCTAAATAAGTTATGATATATGAATGTCATGAAATACTATTGTTCTGTAAGAAATGACCAGCAGAATGATTTCAGAGAGGCCTGGAGAGACTTGCATGAACTGATGCTGAATGAAATGAGCAGAACCAGGAGATCATTGTACATGGCAACAACAATACTATATGATGATCAGTTCTGATAGATATTGCTCTCTTCAACAATGAAATGTTTCAAACCAGTTCCAATTATTTAGTGATGAAGAAAGCCTTCTATACTCAGAGACAGGCCTATGGGATCTGAGTGTAGACCACAACATAGCAGTTTCATGCTTTCTATTGCTGTTTGCTTGCATTTTGTTTTCCTTCTCAGATTTTTTTTTCTTTCTAGATCCGATTTTTCTTGTGCGGCAAGTTAACTGTACAAATATGTATACATATATTGGATTTGTCATATATTTTGACATAGTTAATGTGTGTTGGACTACCTGCCATCTAGGGGAGGGGTTGGGGGAAAGGAGGGAAAAATTTGGAACGGAAAGTTTTACAAGGGTCAATGTTGAAAAATTACCCTTGCATATGTTTTGCAAATAAAAAGTTTTAATTAAAAAATGAGAAAAAAAAGAAAACTGCCTCCTTTGACTATGTGTAATGCTTTGTAGTCTTATAAATTTGACTCATTTCTTTATATATTTGAGAAATGAGGTCTTTATCAGAAATACTTGCTTCCCATTTTTCTGCTTTCCTTCTAATCTTGGTTGTGTTGGTTTTTTTGTGCAAAGCTTTTTTTAATGTAGTCTTGCTTTTATAGCTTTGTTTCTCAATATTTCCTTCACACAAACTCTGCTGTATATCCTTGGCATATATGTCTCACATATACCTAATTCTGTGCTTTTATTCTTCCAGTTCCTTCATCTTGAATGCCTTTTCATACATCACTCCAGGCCCAGATCAAATGCTCTCATTTCATGAATTCTTCTATGTCTTCTAAGGATTTGTTCCTCCTACGAACTTATGTGACACTCTATCTTATAAGTGTCTTGAATTGTGATTTGTAAAATTCTTTTATCTACCCTTCTAGATTGTAAATACAAGGACCTATATTAAACTTTATTTTTTATCTGTGAGAGTACTGCTTTCATGGGAGCCCCGTTTACTGTTGGATGTTAATGGAACCTCAGAATTAGAATCACATACTCAGATGTAAATCTGTGTAGATTAGCTTGGAATCAGTTTTCTTCATTCCTCACTGATAATTTAGCCAGCTTTGGACCTAAAATTAAATCCCTTCCTTTCCCATACAACTATACACAGACCAATAGACTTCCATTATAGGGCCATGTGTTACTGAGGACATAAAGAAATGTACATTGTTGTTATCAATTTACGTGTTATTTTCCTGTCTCTGCTTGCTTCAACTTTGTATTCATTCCTGTTAGCCATTTCATACTTCCCTGCATGCTTTCTTGTGGTTTCTTTTTTATAGCACAATCATATTCCATGATCAAACTTTAGTTAGCCATTTACCAGCCCATGGATATTTACTCTGTTTTCAGTTCTTTGCGAACACAAAAAGTACCATTATAAATATTAAGATGTATACACCCCCCCCCACATACTTGTGTATAGTATTCTTTTCACTTAAGTATAGATTCTTTTCACTTAAGATAAAGTACAGTCTAATAATAAAAGCGAGAAACAAAGGTTTTGTGTAAGAAAAGAGATTAATGTTAATTGCCAAAAGACATTTATATTAATTGCCAAATGATGTAACATACTGTCTTTGCTATGGGTTTAACAGGAGTAGAAGTAATAAAAGAACTTTTAAGAAATATACTACTAATAAGTGTGTGTGAAGAAACAGCATTCAAATGAAATTTGGACAGTTTTCGAGTGAAAAAAGATTAGTTGTATAAAATATAAAGACTCAAATCTTGTGAATGATAGTTATGTCTGATGTATATGGGGGAAATTAATATCATAAAGGATTAGAGAAAGATTTTTTTATTTATTTAAAAACTAGAGAAATAAGTTAAAAAAAATTTCAAGGCACCAAAGAAAGGAATGACCATTTTGAGTGCTTTAAAACTGAAAATATGATGGGCTAGGTACCTCATTCATTTGCTTTTACTGGAAAAAGTATGATGTAACCCAGGTACAAGTCATAGCTCAGCTACATTTTAGTTAGGTGAGCCTCAGTTTTTGCAATTATAAAATGGAAATAAAGGTTCTTCTATTACCCCCTCACAAAATAAGCAGAATGTTTTATAAAGCATTATATAAATGTGAGCATTTATTATTTTGAGCTGTGATTAATGTCTTCTTCTAAACAAGAATATTATTCTTTTTTAATTCTCCTGTATCCTAAACCTAAAAAAGCCTTCAACTCAACTCACTTACTTTGTGAAACCTTTCTTTTCAATGACCACTCATTCTCTCTGAATGTCTATTGTATTTATTGTCTAAATACATTTTATCCTTTCCAACTTTAATATTTTTGGTCACACTTTTTAAAAAAAGTCTGTACTGCCTTTTTAGTCAATTTCTTTTTTTTTTTCATTGAAATTACTTTTGTTGTCAGAAAATTAGAGCATCTTTTCTTCTTTGAGCCAACTTCCTCTTCAAATTTTAAGCCAAGGCATCCTACTTATTTTTTCTCTGAATTCTTTGAATTCAGCTGTGTTAAAATCTAGAATGCATATTTTGACTGTGCCTATATTACTTCTTTATCATGAACTCTAAGATAGAAGTGTTACTTTATTTTGGGGTTCTAGCATTTCTATTTTAGCATAGTCTTTCCTTATTGAGTCTGAACCAGGATGAAAATAGTAGTACTCTATCTTAACTTGGGAGAACTGATGTCTAAATAATTGATGCCCCTACTATATTGACCACTGCATTGTGTTTGTGATTTTTAAGAAAAGAATCAGAATTCATTCATTTAATTCTTTTATTTGCATGAAATTTAACCTTACCAAATTCCTTTTCTCCTAGTTATTCTCTCCCAAATGCTCTCCAGGTTTCTCAATTCTGTAGAGTCCTTCACGTGCATAGATCTTTAGTTAATTTAAATAGTATTTTGCATATATGAAGCCTGAAAATGTGTATTCTTTGCAATTAACCAAAGAGTAGGGGTCTTTTAATGAAATTTTGGATTTGAAAGGAAGGAAGGAAGGAAGGAAGAAAGAGGAAGAAAGAAAAGAGAAAGGCAGGAGAGAGGGGGAGAGGGAAGAAAGAAGGAAGGAGGGGTGAAGGGATAGAGGAAAGTAAGAAGAAAAGAAAGAAGTTAAGGGAGGGAGGGAGAAAATAGATTAATCTTACATGACTTACACTTTATAATGATATGCTGGCTCTTTGTAATAATCACTGTTTCCAGGGAAATTATTGACTAACGAACTCTTTAATTATCTGTTCTAGAATTTTCTCTGGAATTAAAGTCAAGCTCAGTATTTGTTGTAAAACTATTTGTTCCTTTAATTTTGATTTATCTATTAATTAGTGATTATTGGAGTCTGTGTAAATTGATTTTATTACTTGGAGAATCTACTGAGATGAAGTTGACACTAGGATTGGTTGATAGAATGGATTCTCCAAGGACTGTTAATATGGGAAAGCTTTTTCTTCAGCAGTGTCTCAGTTAGATTATCTTACGATAACCATACTCCTAATATTTTTTAAGATTGATAAAGTAGAAATACAAGTTCTCTCTTTAAATATTAGTCTAGAAAAAAAAATAAAACTCCAAAAATAAGAAGTTGACTTCTAGACCTCCAATTCAAATTTAGAGGTGACACAAAACTAATAGGGATAGCTAATATAATGGATTACAAAGTCAAGATCCAGAAAGATATTTTCAGGTAGAGTGTCAGATTGAATCTAATAAGATGAAACTCAATAGAAATAAATGAGACTTTTATGTTTGTACAGAACTCAGCCTGGGAAGTGCAAAGTGAAATATGCTGGGAATTTTAGTGAAATGAAAACTCTTTGATCAAGTCAGTCAATGAGCATTTATTGAGTACACACTAAGTTCTAAGAGTTGGAATTATGAAGAAAAATGAAAAACAGTCCTTTACCTCCAGGAGCTTAGATTTAATAGGGAAAATGTATATACACATACACGTATATTCATGCATGTATTACACACATATACACATCATATATATGTATATCAAGGTATACACAATGTAAATACAAGGCAGCATTAGAAAAGAAGACAATCAAAAAAGGCCTCTTTTGGAAAATGGCAATTGAACAGTCTTTTTTTTTTTTTTTGCTAAGGCATTTGGGGTTAAGTGACTTGCCCAGGGTCACACAGCTAGGAAGTATTAAGTGTCTGAGACCACATTTGAACTCAGGTCCTCCTGACTTCAGGGCTGGTGCTCTATCCACTTCGCCACCTAGCTGCCCCAATTGAACTAAGTCTTGAAGGAAGCTAAAGGTAGCAAGGGGCAGAGGTGAGAAGGGAGAGTGAATATTCATGTTCATGTTTTGACCTTCCTAAATATGTAGCATCCTATATTTTGTATGGTAGTTAATTAGGGTAAACTTCTCCTTCTGCAGAAAATTTTCCCCAAGCATTTCTGCTGCTAGTTCCTTCCCCCTAAAGTTATGTTTCATTTATATATCTTGTTTGTACAGTTATTTGGATGCTGTATTCTCCATAGGAATATGAGCTCTTTGAAAACAAGGACTATTTCCCCTCCTGTTCCTTTTTTGATCATTAGCACTTCTCATAGTGCCTAACACATAGTAAGCATTTAGTGCTTGTTGATTGTTTTTCTTATCCTAGTTACTAGGTTGTGAGTTCCTTTGATATAAGGTTGCACAGTTGTTTTGTATTATTTTGTATTTGAGTCTTGTATATTTTGTACATGATAGGTATTTATTTAGTGTTTATAGAATTAAATTGATTTCAAGGTAGACATCTTTATTGATCATGATTGCAAATTTGAAAATTCTCATATTAAACAAATTATATCCTAAGTAGGTAAAGCCTAATTCATTTTTGAAAGTTTATTAGCATTAGTGTCTAAAAGTAATTCATTTACTATTTTAATATGTCCCTTAGCATTATATTTCCCTTCCATTTGGACTTAATATCACCTTTTATATAAATGTCTCTCAAAGGAGGAAAAAGCTATCTATCTATGGTTAACTGTCATTGGACTGGTTATTTGAAACCTGTAATCACACAGTTCTTTCAAATTTTTATCATATTACCAAAATGTCATCAGAAACAGATGTCAGCAGCACAGTTTCGTTAGAATTATTGAACTTTTCTTTCACTTTCATAACAAATTAAGAATTGCTCGTTGATGCATCTGATAAAAGTTATAACATCACAAGCCTTCAGGCAAAGTTTTAGGGTGTTATAATTTAAACCATCACAGAGCACAAATCAAATATTTTGAGAAATCAGTTTTTAATTCTAATTTATATTGATCATCTTTATCTTCAACAGGTTAAGTATAAAAGGTTATTTTAAAATTTTAAGGCAAATAAATAGTGAAACTAATATAAGAGTTTGGAAAAGAATAAAAAAACTGAAGAAATTTTTAAAAAGGCCTTTAGTAAATACAAATGAATAATTATCAGATGCACATTTGACACATTTTTGAAAATGCGTTACTCAGAAGGCAAGTGCATAAGAGAATGAACAAGCTTTAGATGAAATTTGAAATAATATCTTATTTTCAGTAAGGTTTAGTGAAAATGGTATACTGACTTTGGAATTAAAAAAAAATGATTTGAAATTAAGGCTCTGTTCCTTATTAAATGTTTGAATTTAGGCAAACCACTTAATCTTTTTTACATCGTTACATCATTTTTATAAGGAGGAACTTGTCCAGAATCTTGCATCTATTAAGTATATAATACAGAATCTGAACTCAAATCTTCCAGACTTTAAATGCATATTCTGTCTGCTGCATTACCTAGTTACTTCTCATTTATACATGACTAACAAAAAAGAAGGTAGATTTAGATTGAGATACAGTGATGACATTCTGAATAATGAATGGATTAAAGAACAAATCGTAGAAAAGTGAATAACTGAAAGAGAAAAATAATGAGATTATTTACCAAATTATGAGATGCAATGAGGCAGTTCTCAGAGGGAAAAAAATCATATCTCTGAGAGCATTAACAAAATAGAAAGAAAAATTATAAATGAACTGAATATTCAGTTAAAAATTAGAAGATCTATGAATAAACAAAGCCAAAATAAGCAAAGAGGAAGTTGTGTAAATTAGAAGGCAAATAAACAAACAGTCAAGAAGATTTAATAGAAATAAGAAACAAAACTAAAAGCTTTTTCTTTGAAGATTTTAGAATAACCAATAAACTCTTAACCAATCTGATTAAGGGAGCAAAATCAGATTATTCAAATTGTCTCAAATTGAAAAAAGGGGAAAAAAGTCCATAGAACACTTTAAAAAAAAATCAGGTAAATAAGTTAATACATAAATCAGGGAGGAACAAAGCAAAGAAAGAAAATTCAGTAATGATTTTTTTGTTTAAATTTTTTAATGAATTCCTGGTAAAAAGACTGTAGCAATATGTTCAAAATAGTTTTCACTATGATCAGTTTAGATTTATATGTGAAGGATGAAAAGATGGTTCAGAATTAAAAACTATGATTAACATAACTAATCATCAAAAACAAAGATATAGTTATATCTCATAGTTGTATCAATAGTTGTAGGAAAATCCTTTGGCGTAATATAGACCTCTTTTATTCTAAAACAGGCAACATGATAAAAATACTTTTTAAAAATGCTAGCTTTGTCTGCAATGGGTTAACACTTCCTTTCACTGTTATTACTTGACAGCTCTAGAAATCCCATTGATTTCCTTAAAATTAGAAAATGAAAGATAAGAAAATAGCCAGAGGTGAGATAAAACTGCTTCTCTTTCTTGGTGACATTATGATTTATACAGAAAATTTAACAGAATCAATAGAGAAAATAATTGAGAGAACTAATATTTTTTGCAAAAAAAGCAACACAATAAACATACAAAAATTAATAGCATTTACATATCATAATAACAAAATCCAGAGACTATAATAGAAAGGGATATCCTATCAAAATAGCTACAAAAGATATACAATGTCTATATAAAATTAATCAAAACATACTCTAGACCTGTACAAATATGACTCAAATACTCTTCAAAGGAATAAAGAATGATTTAAATAATGCAATGATTTTCAGTACATATGCCTGGACCATGCCACTATATAATAAATCTTGATGCTACTTAAATTAACTTTTATCTTTAGTGGTATACCAGTAAAATATCAAAGAGCTGGAAAAAATGACAAACTTTAGTTGTAGGAGAAAATAAGCCTTACATTTTCAAAAAAAAGAAGTAATGAAAAAAAAAAGTAGGAACAAAAGTAGAATAGCACTTCCAGACTTCAGTTAATATTATAGCATAGTAATCATCAAAACCTATAGGTGGTACTAGTTAAAATGTAGAAAAATAAATCAATGGAATACCCATGTAAAGATGCATAAGAAAAAGGTGAACTCAATAACCTGATGCTTCATAAAGAAAAAACACATATATTACTTGTGGAAGAGCTCCATTTAGGACATAAACTAATATAAAACTGGAAAGAAGTTTGTCAGGAATTTTATTTAAGTCAACATCTGACAACATGTCACAATAAGCTCAAAATGTAATGTGAATATAAAGGGACACAGCTTTAATTTTAGTTTTGGTAGGGGAAGATTTCTTAAGAGAAGGGATAGAGGCAGTCACAATAGAGAAAATAAATAATTTTGCTTGCTCAAAACTGAAAAGCTTTTTTCCATACAAAATTAACCATCTAGGATAACAAGAAAATTATTGATATTAACTACTTTTAAAAAACATAAATATGTAAGACCAGCATATATTTTTATTTATATTATAAAAATAGCAATAAACTATTTTTTCTAGTTCTACATTAAATCTGTCTTTTTGTTTTGATTTATTCTTGTCAGAAGGTAAACCTATGAAATGGTCAAAGGATATGAACAGACAATTTTCATATGATGAAATTAAAACTATTAATACTCGTATGAAAAGGTGCTCTAAGTCACTATTGATCAGAGAAATGCAAATTAAGACAACTCTAAGTTACCACTACACACCTCTCAGATTGGCCAAGATGACAGGAAAAGATAATGACAAATATTGGAGGGGAATGTGGGAAAACTGGGACACTGATACATTGTTGGTGGAACTGTGAATGGATCCAACTGTTCTGGAGAGCAATTTGGAACTATGCTCAAAAAGTTATCAAACTGTCCATACCCTTTGACCCAGCAGTGTTTCTACTGGGCCTATATCCCAAAGAGATCTTAAAGGAAGGAAAGGGACCATATGTTTGTGGCAGCCCTTTTTGTAGTGGTTAGAAACTGGAAACTGAATGGATGCCCATCAGTTGGAGAGTGGCTGAATAAATTATGGTATATGAATGTCATGGAATATTATTGTTCTATAAGAAACGACCAGCAGGATGATTTCAGAGGTGCCTGGAGAGACTTGCATGAACTGATGCTGAATGAAATGAGCAGAACCAGGAGATCATTATATACAGCAACAATAAGACTATATGATGATTAATTCTGAAGGATGTGGCTCTCTTCAACAATAAAATGTTTCAAACCAGTTCCATTTGTTCAGTGATGAAGAAAGCCATATACACCCAGAGAGAAGGATATGAATGTGAACCACAACATACCATTTTCATGCTCTCTATTGATGTTTGCTTACATTATGTTTTCCTTCTCAGATTTTTTTTCTTGTAGATCTGATCTTTCTTGCACAGCAAGATAACTGTAAAAATATATATACACATATTCAATTTGTCAAGTATTTTAACATAATTAACATGTAGTAGACTTCCTGCCATCTAGGGGAGGGGTGAGGGTTAGCAGGGGAAAATTTGTAACAAAGCTTTGTAAAGTCAATGTTGAAAAATTACCCAAACATATGTTTTGCAAATAAAAAGCTTTAATAAAATGAAAAAAAAATAAAAAAAAGAAGGTAAATCTATGTCTACTTTTTTTTTTTCTGATAGCTTTGGGAAAATTTGCATTAATTTAAAATTATAGCATTCTAACAAATACCAGAATGCGATCTAGTCTTTCCCCTGTTGTTGACATGATTTCTTGCCAAGATTTGGGTGATGATAAATTCTGTTCCCCTTTTGTAGCTTTTGATCCCCTTCTCTCATGCAATTTTAGTTTCTTTTTATAGATTCCTTTCTCTTTGTCTACAGATAGGCTTAGCTTTCCTCAATAATAATAATAAAAAAAAAAGCCTTTATTTGACTCTTTTATTCCCTTCAGGTATCATTTCATTAATTTCTTCTTCCTGTTATGAAATGCTTTTGTATAGAAAACTGATAGAGGTAATCAATTATATATTTTTTTCCTTTACTTTGTATGTATCTTGTATAATGTGTAAGCTACCTTATTTATTAGGATGTAATCTTCTTCAGGGCAAAGAATGTTCTTGTTCTTTTATTTATATGTTCTCAATCAGTAAACATTTATGAAGTGCTTCCTATGTGCCAGCCAGTGAACTAAATGCTGGTGATACAAAAAGAAGCAAAAGATAGATAGTACTTTGTTTCAAGAACCTTACAATTTAATTGGGGAAACAACATGCAAACAAATATATATGAAGCAAGCTATATATAGGATGATAGATGGGAAATAATTAACAGAGAAAACACTAGAATTAAAAGGGAAGTAGGAAGGCTTCCAGTAAAAAAAGGAATTTTAGTTGTGATTTAATGGAAGCCAGGTTGGTCATTAATTAGAGTGGAGGAAGGAGACTGTTCTGGTTATGGGAGACAAAGAAGATGTCTGGAGCTTGAAGTTGGAGTGTTTTGTTTGCTGAGTAGTCAGGAGGCCAGGATCACTGTATCAAAGAGTACATGTTTGGGAAGAAGGTTTATTAAGACTGGAAAGGTAAGAGAGGAATATGAAGGACTTTGAATGCCAACCAGAGCATTTTGAGTAAGGAGGTAATATA
>JAJPUD010001921.1:149660-167076 GCA_023553655.1 Myrmecobius fasciatus | reverse complement strand
CCCTCTCCCTCTTTTTTTTTGTAAGGCAATGGGGAATTAAATTACTTGCCCAGTTAGTAAGTCACGCAGCTATAGTAAGCATCAAATATCTGAAGCCAAATTTGAACCCAGGTTCTTCAGATTCTAGGGTTGGTGTTTTTATTCACTGCACCATCTTGATGCATCATTTTCTGTTTGTCTATTTTTCTTTATCCTTTCTTGGTTGTTTCCTGTCTTGTTTCCTTTCTTAATGTTCCATGTTTATTTTCAATTTTAATTTTTCCCCCAGAGCTTATTTTTGCTTGTATTTCTTACTTTCTTAAGCCTTTCTTGATTCCCCCTGTTTTTAGTACTCTTTCTCCCTTTAAATTTTCAATATAAATACTTTTTTTTTGTGTTCACATTATTTTCCTTCAGTAAAATGTCAGTTCTTTGAGGGTAGAGATTGTTTTATTCTTAGTGTTCAGAAATTTAGCTGAATTATATTTTTGGCTGTTTGATTTGAGAGAGATAGGTCTCTTAGGACTTCTGATTTAAGGGACAAGATAATATATTGTACGTTTTTGTGGATACAAAAAGCAGTAAGGTGATACCAGCTCTGAATACCAGCTTATTCTCTAGGAAAGGAAATTAGACAAATTATCCAAATAAGAGGTAGAGGGATACACTGTGATGAGAGTGGAACATCACATACATATTAAACTATGATAAGGGTATAATATCACATGTCATATTAAAATAATTCACTCATTTTTAGCCAAGGGAAACTATGATGGCCTCACAGATCCATTTGGTTCTGTCCTATTTTGCTTTAGAGAATTTATATTAAATACAAAGTTATAAGCGTACTCATGATCACTCTGAACCTCCAGTTAGGAAAATTCCTAACATTTAGGCAGAGGTTTGGCTCTCTGACGTAAGTTATATTTGTATTTATCTCTATCTAACTAACCCTTGCCTTCTTTGTGATTGAAACAAAATTTAGGTTGCCAGAAATGTTTGGGTAATGAAACAGCAGAACATATTACAGTTTCAGTTAGTAGATAGATGGGGAAAGAGCAGTCCTTTTAATGGAACTTCTTCACTTCTTGAAGAGATAGGTATAACTACTGGCATTCGTCTGAAATTCTTGTAGGGCCAGAAGCAACCTTTTATCTCTCCCTTCTCTGTTTCAGAGGGTCATCTTCAGACTATAGCTGGACCCAGATGACTTTGGAGGATAAAGTGAGGCTGTTGCCTTTACATAGCCTTTGCTCACTTAAATCTAACTCACTTGTGTGTTATGGCAGTGAAGGACAAATAAAAACCTCTGAGTTGAACTGCCCCACTGGGAACACAACTGAATTGGTCAGTTGGGCAACATGGCTTCCTTCCTTCCTTCCTTCCTTCCTTCCTTCCTTCCTTCCTTCCTTCCATCTGTTTCACTAGTAATAACATCTATAAATCCTTTGTATTGATTTTTTTTTTACTTGTTTAGCCAACAGATATATATCGAGTGTCTCCTATATTCAGGACCTTGTTAACTGCTTTAAAAAAATGATAAATCTAGTTTTTCTGAATTAATATCTCCAATAATTCCATTCTTTTATTTATCTTTCTTCCAAGTTACAAGACTTGGTCTTCTTTTACTCTCTTTCATCATCTCATATATTGATCTCTCACCAAGTTCTATCATTTTTTAATTTAATTTCTGTACTAGATTTTCTCTTTTGCTTAGCAACCATTCCAGTCTAATTTAATTCAAAGAAGCATTTATTAAGTGCTAAAGGCATTGAGTTATAATAAATAGACCTTGTCATTAAGAAACGTATTTTAATTAGAATATAATAAGACATGAAAATAAGGACAAATAATTCTTACAAAGCAGGTAATGGATAAATGCAAGGGAGAGGTCCAAAGTGTCATGAGAAATTTGAGATAGAAAGATTCTGGGCAAAGTTGAACTGAGGCATATCCTAAGTCCTTCCTTGACAGCATCCCAGCAGGAACCTAGCCACAGGGGTGAAAGACTCATGGTAGAGACTATAGTGAGAATTTCTAGATCCCTGTGGCAACAGAAAGCATCAAGGCAGAGCTCAAAAGTGGAGCAGAGATATTCTCTGAAGGAGGATTCACATCTAGACCATCATACTCAGGACTAGAAGGACTTTGCCTATGCCATTTATTTATAGAGTCTAGAATATATTAAAGGACTGCTATGTGTCAGATAATGTGTTAAGTTTTGGGATTCAATGAAAGGAAAAATAAAACAGTTCTTTCAAGGAGGTCATGGTTTAATTGTGGGAGATAATATAAAACAACTGAACAAAACAAGATTTATACAGGATAAATTGGAGTTGGTCTGAGAGGAAAAACATTAAGATTAAGGAGGACTGGGACAGTTTTGTTAAATTAGTAATATGTTAAATTAGGCTTCTTGTAGAAGATAAACTGAAACCTTGAAGGAAGCCAGGGAAGCTAGCAGGTGGAAACAAGGTGGAGTTTCCCATGAGGGACAGTGAGTGAAAATACATAATGAGGAGACCAGTATCACAGATTATGTGAAAGGGAGTCAGGTGTAAGAGAACTGGAAAGGTAAGAATGGGAGCCAAGTTATGAAGGACTTTAAAAGGTAAATGATTTCATATTTTATCCTAGAGGTGTTAGGGAGGCACCGAAATTAACTGAATAGAGGATTGACATGGTCAGACCCATGTTGTAGGAAGATTACTTTGACATTTGAATGGAGGAGAGACTATCCTGGAGAGATATTTCAGGCAGGGAGTCCAACTAGTAGACCATTATTATAGTTCAAGCATGAGTTGATGAGAGCCTGCATTAGAGTGGCAATAGTGTCGGAGGAGAAAATAAAACAAACCTTTTTTACTCTCATACACACACACACACACACACACACACACACACACGGAAGTGAGAGACAGTGAGAAGTTGAGGATGATACCTATACTGTAAGCTTGGGTGATTGGAATGATGGCCATATACTCAAAAGTAATAGGGAAGTTAGGAAGACAGATGTGGGAATATTCAATTATGGACACATTGAATTTAAAATGTCTACACTATATCCATTTTGAGATGTCTAATAAATATTTGGAGATGGAAAACTCAGAGGCAGGAGAGAATTAAGGATTGCTAAGTGGATCTGTAAATCATCTGCATAAAAGTGATATTTGAAACTATGGGAATTAATGAGGCCATTAAGCAAAATGGTATATGGAAAAGAGAATAAGGCCCAGTGAAAGACCTTAGCTTATATACTTTTAACAGTTGTGATCTGAAGTTCTAGCAAAAGAGAAACAGCAGTCAGATAGGGAAGAGAAGAGATCAATCATAGTCTGTCTGAAGCACAGGTCCATAAGCTAAGTACTGAAGTTGCCAGAGGAACAAACCAAAGAAAACTCCAAATAGCTTGAGGAAATAATTTTCTTGGTAGAAGGTAAGGTTTTGTAGAAGATAAGGTAGAAGCTATTATTGTTTTTCAGGGCTTTCATCCTGAATACCAATTACATATAGCCTTTTTTTGGGGGGGGTTTATAAAGATGATGACTATGAGAGATAGTAGAAAGAGCCCTGAATTTGGAAACAGAAAACCTGAGTTTGAATGGAGAATGCCATTTACTCTGTGACCCTGAAGTCACAAGTTCGTTCACTCCTCTGGATGTTATTTTCCCTTTTATTTCCTATTTTTTCCTTTTATTTCCTATTATTTCTTTTTATTTCCTATTATCCATAAAATAAGTAGGAACTAGAAGATTTTTTAGTTTCTTTTATCTTTGCATCTTATGGGGTGTCCTTCCACAACCTCTAGCAGATTGTTCTCTCAAACATCTCTCCCCCTCTCAAATATATTACCTTTACATATATACTAGCTTCTTCACTACTCCTTTCAAACATGTCTAAGTTACCTCTGCTATACTTTTAGAGCTACATCTCTCCTTCCTTTCTCAGCCAGAGCCTTAGAAAAAGCTATCTACATACATTGTCTCCACTTCTTTTGTCTCTTTTATGAACCCTTAACAGACTAGGTTTTGACCTCATTAGTTACTTGAAACTTCTGATTCTAAAAATAAGCCCTGTTTTCATAACAAAATTGATCTCTTAATCTCTGATGGTCTTTCACAGTCTTCATCTTTGACTTCTCTGCAATTGATACTTTGGACCATCCTTTCTTCTTTGATGCTCTCTTTTCTCTGAGTATTTATTATACAACTCTCTCTTGGTTCTCCTTCCTCAATTTCTCTCTTTCTCTGTTGCTCTCTCCCTCACTCCCCCTTCCCTGTCCCTTTCCCCTTCTTTCACCCTCTTCCCTCCCTTTTTTTCTTTTTCTCTTATCTCTATCAAATCAGGAAAGAAAAGAAAAGGTAATTCTATGCAATTCTTCTTTTCTTCTCTTCATATCAAAACTCCTCGACATCATCATGCATTCTTCCTTTCCTTAAGTCTCTCATAATTAGATGGGCCTTCTTGCCAAGACCAGTGCTTCTGCATGTGTTCTTGATTTTATCTCTTCCCATCTTCTTCAGCATATTATACTTGCTTCATTGTTGCTCTTCTCTGTAATTATCAGTCTTTTCTATTTCCACCTGCCTTCAGACCGCCATTATCTTCCATTTTTATAAAACCTTTATTAGATTCCACAGTTCTGTCAAGCTATCATCATTTATCTTAATTCCCTTTCTCAGTTAAACTACATGAAAAAAAACTATCTATAGTTATTGCCTCTACTTCCTTTCCTCTT
The DNA here is from genome assembly GCA_023553655.1 of Myrmecobius fasciatus. Taxonomy (NCBI): domain Eukaryota; kingdom Metazoa; phylum Chordata; class Mammalia; order Dasyuromorphia; family Myrmecobiidae; genus Myrmecobius; species Myrmecobius fasciatus. The sequence continues at coordinate 162,359 of JAJPUD010001921.1, read as the reverse complement.
ATTTACTCCTCAGTCCTTTGCAAACTGGTTTTTGATCTTTTTGTAAGGTGGTGTTGGTGATACTAAATGGAAGAGGTCATATGTAAGGCATGTGGGTGGAGAAGATGTGTAGCTCAGGCATCACCTATTGTAAGCCTTTCCAGATCACCATACTGCTAGTGCCCTATCTCCTGTACTTTCATTCACTTGAGTTTATTCTTTTCATATTTATTCTCATATACTCATCTGTGTTCTTATTGTCTCTTTACTAGAATATAAGCATCTTGAGCATATGAAAAATTTGATTCTTTGGATTGTATCTTCAGAACCTAGGATAGAGTCTGGCACTAATGGACACTTAGTAAGTGTTGATTGATTTCCTAATTTAAAGATACTGGGTATTTTGTAAATTGGTCCGTTTGTCTGTGAATAAACAAGTTAACATATGAATAGGGAAAAATGAGATGGTCTTACATATCTGTGAAAAAGATGAAAGACTTAAGTATAATTAAGAATGATTATCTGTTTTTAAAAAGCTGTCTCTTTTCTCCTTATATTGAAAAATTTACATACATATACATATATATATAAATATATACATATACACATACACACATACTTTCTCAAATATACTTACCTTCTATTTGTTCAACCCACTAATTTCCCTTGACTTACTCCTCCACTCCATCTCAATCACCTACAGAAATGGTTCTATTTTAAATTTTGCTATCACCCCTTAATAAACCATCTTCATGTTCATGAACTCTGAAATTCCTTACCTAATCATAACCTGTTGGATTTCTCCTCCTCTCTCTGCTGCCAATATTAAATCCTGTTCTTTATTCACATTGTGGCCTCTAACTCCTTAACCCTCATTTCTCTCCCATACTTACACCTCTGCACTAACTGTACTCTTCTTGATCCATTGATGAACCTGTCAAGCTCTACACTTAATTTACCTAATTTTTCTTTTTAATTTTCTGTCTGCTTATTATAATTGTGCCTTGCCAAGCTTCAATGTTGTATCACTCTTACTATCTTCCACCTTTGTTCCTATACACACATTACTGAATGAAGGTCGATAAAATCATATAATCATTCTGACTGGATCTACTACAGATTTATGCTTCACAGCCTATACTGGGTCTGTACTGCTGCTAGTCCATCATTTTATACTATATTAATTAACTTACTATTTCATTATTGTACAGGTTCTTCCAAATCTTTTCATCCCTTCTCAAACTTCTTTTTCATGGATCTTCCCCCCTCTCGACCTACTAGCTGAGAATTTTGGTGTTTACCAAAACCTCCCTCATCTCCCTTCCTTCTTATCTTATGTTAGCCAAATACCTCCTGCTGCTGTCTCTTCCTTCACCTCTGTATTATGTAATGAGGTGGTTCTTTTCCTTACTGAAGACCTTCCCTCTGCCTGTATGGGTGATCCCATTATATCTTGTCTCTTCTAGCAGACTGACCTCTGTCATTCCCATTTATCTCCAGTCTCTTTTGACCACTGGCTGCTTCTCTGATGCTTATGAATATGATTGTGTTTTCTCCATCCCCAACAGACCTCCACTTGTTCCTTCTCTCTCTGCTAAATGCCCTTCTTCATATTTCTTACCTTTTATGACAAATCCATGAAAACGTAAATCTGGTTTCTGAACTTGTCATTTAATAGAAACTGCTCTTTCCAGTTACTAGTGATCTCTTAAGGGCTGAATCCATTGGCCTTCTCTCCTCTACCTCCTCCTCCTGGATAGCCCTGCAGTGTTGTCACCCTCCATCACTCTTTTCTCCTCAAGACTCTCTCTTCTCTGATGGACCCCCTTTGTCCTGGTTCTTCTCCTACCTCTTCTGACAGCTCCTCAGACTCTTCTGCCTGATCTTTGTCTGTGCTGCCCCAGGTTAATTGTGTATGTCCCACAGGGCCCTCTTTTGACCCCTCTTTTATTTTTTTTCCTTTTATACTATTTAACTTCATGGTCCCATGAAATTATTTATCATTTCTATGGTCATGAATCTCAAATCTGCTTATTGATCCCTAACCTCTCTGCCGATGTCCATTTTCTTATCTCCAACTGTCTGTTAAGCATTTTGAATTTCAACATCCTGTAGTCATATTAGCCTCACTATGTCTAGAACTGAGCTTGTTATCTTTCCTCTAAAACCATTTTCCCTTTTAAACTTCCTTGTTAATGTCTAGGGTATTACCATACTCCCAGTACCTCAGATTCTCAGCCCAATTGTCTTCCGTGATTCCTCTTTATCTTCCCATATCTCATCTGATGCCAAGACCAGTCAGCCACATCTCTTGATCATTCCTCTTTATTTCCTCTGACACTGCCGCCTCCCTGGTGCAGGCTCTCATCTCCTCATGCTAAGACTATTACAATAACTTGATGCTTGGTCTGCCTGCTACTAATTTCTTTCTACTCCAGCCCATCCTTCACATAGCTCTAAAAGTAGTTTTGTAAAGCTCAAGTTTAGCTATTTCACCTTGTACTCGAAAAGCTCCGGGAATTCTTTATTCCCTCCAGAATCAAAAATAAAGTCCTCTTTTTGCTATTCACAACCCTTTATAAAGTTGTTCCCTCCCTCCATCTTTCCAGTCTTCTTATCCTTTAAACACATATATACTCTCTGTTCCATTGACACTGACCTCCTTGCTGTTCCTCAGACAAGATCCTCCATTTTTTGACTCCAGGTATTTTCAGTGGCTGTCCTCTTTGTTTGGAATGCTTTCCCTCCTCACCTCTATTCATGACATCCCTAGCTTCCTTCGAGTCCTGCCTAAAATCTTACCCTCTAAGGAAGCTTTATTTTCCCTCTCTCCTGATTCTAATCCTTTTCTCCTGTTGATATTTCCCCCATTTATCTTGTATGTAGCTTGTTTATATATATCTATTTGCATATTGTTTCTCCCATTAGATCATGAACTCTTTGAGGGCAGGGGCTATCTTTTGGCTTTCTTAGTATTCTCAGCACTTAGCATAGTCCTTGGCACATAGTACATGTGCTATTATATGCTTATTGACTAACACAGACTTCTTAATTTAAATAATAAAATTTATAGTTTCATAGTTCTCTTGATTCAACTTAATCAAAAGATCTGAGATATTTATCAAAATATAAATATGACAAAGATTCAAAATATGAATTTGATAACCTTTAGATTGCACACAGTAAAATAATTCTATTACTCAATCCTGCTAACTATGTGTATGTATTTATGTGTGCATACTTATTTGTGTCAGGAAAATTATATATAATGGAGTCTCATACATGTTTCTAGCTCCTAATATCAAGTCCATATTTATGTAATTTTCATATTTTTATAGAAAAAATAAATTAGTTCCAGATCACTATAAGCCTCCAAAGTTATATCTCACCCATAGCCTTGCTACAATTTGACTTACAAAAAAATACAGATGAATATATGCCCAAACCAAAAACAAATAAAAAAGAACCTTTGTCTTTTGTAATCTATTTTATGTGACTCAAAAGCATTCAGGTAGATGGTACATTTAAATTCAACTTACCAAGGGAAAATAAATTTAATTTACATTCTTTTTGAAAGTAAAGAAACTAAATTATGGCAAATCAACATGATTCTCTCACCTATGTATTCTGGTTTTAAAAAATCCTGGAAATTGGGGCATCTAAGTGGCGCACAGGATACAGTACCAGCCTTGAAGTCAGGAGGACCTCAGTTCAAATGTGATCTTAGACACTTAACACTTCCTAGCTGTGTGATCTGGGCAAGTCATTTAAATCCAATTGCCTCAGGAAAAAAAATCCTAGAAGTTATCAAAAATATGGTTGAAGCCCAAATATAAATTTCCTCACAGAAGCCTGATAAACATTTATTTGCCCATGATTTTGAATATACAATTTAACTCAATGCATTAGAAACTTTTTTTTTCTAGAAATTATATTTCAGTTCACTAAACATGTATTTATTGTGCCATGTGTTTTGGATGGATACACAGATAAAACAAAGTCTCTTTCCTTGAAGTTAGAAATCCTCCCAAACAGGCTTGCCTTTGACAGGCTGGTAAAGCCCACAGACCCTTTCCCAGAATGTTTTTAAACGCATAAAATAAAATGCTAAAGATAATAAAGGAAGTCAAATATATAAAAATAAAGATGTAATTTATTTCCTGCCTCAGACGCCTTGAAATCTGTCCCTGGATGTCCTAAGTTAAAAATCTTTGTTCTAAGAAGTACAGCTGTGGTTTGGATTTAAAAAAAAAAAAAAGAAAAAAAAGCCGTAGTATATTTTGCCTTCTATTTGCATGCCCAGATATTTATAATTTTATATGTTTTCTTCATTTTAATCTGTAGAAAGTCCTACTTTAGAGAGAGAACAATGAAGTATCTCATTTTGACATGGAGATAATTTGCTTTTATGGGGAAGGATCATCACTTTGTATGTTTTAGCATTTTGCTCTTAAAGATTTGTGCTGTATTTTTGTACCTATAGGCCTAAGCATTGTGGTACACAATAACTTTTCTAATGTATATTGACACATTTGATAAAACCTATTTTTCTTATTTATTATTATTTATGTGAGATAGTTTTATAAATTTCTTTTCCATAAATATACCTCTTTATATAAGAACTGCTATCCTTTTACTGATAAATTAAATATAAGAATTTTCTTTCCAGATTCCTGTTGTTATTTCTATTAGAATGTTTTTTTAATATATTTAGCAAATCATTTTCTGATAAATATTTTTGTATAATAGCTTTTATAAAACCCCTTTCATAGTGTTATTCCCTATAAATTTTTCAATTGAATTCTAGGCCCTTTCACATCTGGTACCACCTTAATTATCCAATTTCATTATTTTTCCTAAAATAAATCCTTTTCTGAAGTCTCCTTACTGTGTACAATTCCTACTGTTTTTGCTTTTCTATCTCTATGCTTTTACTTTTATCCTTTTCCCACCACCTATCTAGAATGCCTTTGCTCTTAATTTCTTAGATACTTCCTATTCTTTCAGAACAATTTGTTTCTATCTTCTCCATGTATCTTTTCTCACATTTCATTCCCATGTTAAATCTTTTCTATTTCTAAATTCTCATAGCATTTCTGTTTGCTGCAATATAAATTTAACACTTCTAAGACAAAACTTAGTAATTATTTTTTTTTCTGACAAACCTAGTTTCTTCTTCAGATGTGTTAAATACTTCTGTATCTTTCACAACACCTAGTAGAACACAAGACAGTGTATATTCAAATATTTTTTGAAGTATATATTGAACTACGAATATTTAAATATAGTATATAGCTATTTTTCCTGGCTATGGAATTGGAAATTCACCTCTTTTCCAACAATACTTATTCTTTTACTTTAAGGGATTTATCATTTTTAGTATAAATCATGGGCCTTTGATATTTTTCATATAGTTGTTTATCTCATGTTTCAAGAATTGATATAATGAATATTCTAACCAGATTAGTGTGAGGATAAAGAGTTGAAAGAAATGATAATATAATAAATGCCAAACCATTGAGCATTCCCCTCAACATCCTCTGTTTGTTAATGATGAGTATACTATTTATGGAAGGAATAACATTTGCAGAAACTTAGATATATACCCTAGAATCACTTTTAGCTTTTCTTAACCAGTTATTTATTGAGTCTATGCAAAGCAATGTAGTTATGACCACATTGAATACAAAGATGAAGTAGACTCAGCACTTGACTTCAAGGGGTTATAATGAAGTTGAGAGATGGGAAGATGGGAGATATATATATATACATATATATATATAATTAACAATAATAGTTATTATTCAAGGTATGTATGATACATAAATGATGTAAACAATTAATGTGTTAAGGATTCAGAGATGTGAAGTTGTCAAGGAAGAAAGACTTAATGTGAGAGAGAGTGGATTTTGTGCTGAACCTTGAAGGGTGGTTGAGTCAAAATAAAAGTGAATACAGGAAGTCAGCTTTTTAAAATTGGAGGGAAATAGGAACATATGAGGCATGTTCCAGGGAAAAGTCAATAAGAAAAAGTCCATAGACCTTACCAGACTGCCAGAGGGTCAGTGAGACAAAAATAAAAAAATAAAATAAAAAACTAAGTAACTTTGCTTTAGAAGTAATTTTGTCATGCTTAAAAGAGATGTGTCATTATTCTGAAACTATTCAACATAGCTATTCAGCCTAGTCTTTGCTTTTGTGATTTTATGGATTTATATTATGCATACTTTAATTTTTTCAGACTAAAGAGCACAAATTCTGCTGTGAACTCATTGTGTTACCTGTCCAACTCACTTTCCTTTTAACAGACTTCAGTTTCCTTTGCCTTCAAACAGTGGGCTTGAACTAGATAGTGGAAATTCATTGCAGCTTATTGGTACAGTAGATAGTGTTAGACCTGAAGTCATAAAGACCTGAATTGAAACCTGGCCTCTGAATCTTACTAGCTCTGTAACTCTGGACAAGTTACTTAACCTCTCCTTGCTTCTGTTTCCTCATCTGTTAAGTGGTCATGATAACAAAAAACCTGCCTCTGAGGATCAAATGGGATATCTTTTTGACATTAGCATTTTAGAGTATTTACTAAGAAAAGACTCAGAATTCTTTTATATAAAAGATAGATCTGAATGATTTCCTTCTGAGTACCTAAAATATAGTCATTCAGTCATTTCTTGATTATTAGTCATTCAGTCATTTCTTGATTACTTACAATGATATGAATTTCAATGCCTTATGAAGCAATCTGTTCAATTTTTAAAAAATAGTTCTTAATTGTGTAAATTTTATTCCTTATGTTGAGTTGAAATCTGACTCATTTTAACTTCTCTTTAGTGAACCCAGTTCTTCCCTTTGCTGCCCAGACAGAATCTTATGTATTTATTAAAATCAGCAATTCAAAGGAATAAACTGTTGGAATATTTTCTTTGAAGTATGGGTTTAAAATTATATTTCTTTAAAATATGGCAATACATATTTTATTGGTGGTTCAATGATGAATCTTATTATGAGAAACTTTGTTACTAGAGTTAAAAATAAAATTATTTCAGAGTTCTCCATTCTTCTCTCCCCTGTTCCTGCTTTTTTTTTTTTCTTGATTTTCCTACTTCCTTGACCTTTTCATCTTTCATGATGAATTCTTTCTAAGAAAAATCCCTGTCTGTTGATAGAGAGATTATGGGAAAGGCTGAGATTTTGGAATACCCAAATGATTTCCTTTGCCTACTAGTCATGGGAATATGAGTCGTCTCCCAACCAAACTTGAACCTTGGCCATTAATATAAAATCTGTTCCTTAGATAGTGGCATTGATTTCTCTTCTACCTGCTGTTCTGTGTTCAGATTTATTAAGAGACTTTATACTCAGATTTTTATCTAGATATCATTGTATTCTATATTTCAGTGAACTTTGTCTGAATTAGTGTGTATAAAGAATTAATACAGGGGCAGCTAGGTGGTGCAGTAGATAAGAACATCAGCCCTGAAGTCAGGAGGTTCTGAATTCAAATTTTACTTCAGACACTTAACACTTCCTAGCTGTGTGACCCTGGGCACTTAACCCCAATTGCTTCAGAAAAAAAAATGCAGACAGAAAAATTACAATAACATTAAAGAATGACATATTAAAGGGGGAACACATTCCATTTGAATTGCATGCCGTTTTTTAATAATAAGTTAGTGAAAATCTCGTTTTATTTGATAAGAAGTCACTTTGGTTGACTAAGTGCTTTCTAGTCTATTCTGTTTGAGAAATGATTTAATTGATAATGTCACCTGTGCAGTAATTTAAAGTGTACAGGACACAATTTCAGGACCACCCTGCTTCGTTAGGATATGGATCATTTAACAGTATGTAAGTGATTTAACAATGATGCAATCAGAGTTCCATTTTCATTTATTGCATTTCTTATTCATAATCACTTCTTTCAGGAATTATATTTTGGGCAAGACTTTAAGAAGTTGTTATTGTTGTTTTAATTATTAGTCTTGACTAGACATTGAGTGACTATTATTTTTGTAGTGCCCAAAGATATCTTTTAGTCTTGATGTACTTAAAAATCACCATTCTGGTTTCTTCTTAGATTTCATATATCCTCCACTTTAGTTTTAAAAACTAGCCTAATCATAATATTTTAAATATATATTCATTGGTTCTTTTATAGCTCAATGTGGCTTCATAGTTTTATCTAAATATAAATTGCTGAATGTAGTCTAAAAATAACAATAACCCAAACACTGATTCTTTTGTGACTTAAAGAAAATGGCTACATCTTCTTTTGATGCTTGGATGTTGACAAAAGTATTGTTTCTTTAATTATGGTTATTTTTTCACTATGTACCCAGTCAAATCTATGTTATCAGTAAAGCTTATTGTATGCTTAATTACATGGTAGTTCAGGTTGATTTAAGAGTACAAATGTTATTCTAGAAACTGTAGAGGCTTAGATCATTATTATTTTTAGTGTTCACTAAATCACCAGTATTGTGTTTTTCTTTTGTACTGCAGTAAGTTCAAATCAACATATTTCAGAAGGTTAGTTAGCTACCAGGGAAATAAAAAAAAAAAAAAATAGAGATTTCATCCTAGTAGCTTCAGATAATGTGTTTGAGTTGAATAAGAGATAAACCAGTACTCCATTGAGGTGCTGTCTTCACCTAACATCAGAAAAAAGGCATTTAAATTGGAATTTTCAAAAGTGAGAAACCTAAAAGGAATGCAGTGGTACTAGTTGTTAACTTCAGCCGTATGGTTGGTGTTAGCCAAAATGAAGTTCAGGCAGTGATGTCCTGTAGCCACTGTATGACCTACCCAAAGGCAATCAGCTTTCTCCCTCTCCCCCTCTCTCTCTTTTTTAAACTAATTGGCCCATGTTTAGTTTACTAAATGTCATCTGGACTCAGTAAAAAGCAAGTGACCTGCATTGAATTAGTATAATTGTAATACAAACAGAACATCACATAGTTTTGGTCTTATACAGGAAAGGAGAAAGTTGGAAAGATTTTTCTGTTTGATAAATAGAAACTGAAGATATGGGGATCCAGACCTGGTTCATACTTCATTTTACCTTTTATGTCTTTAAAAAAAAAAAAAAAAGAGTACTTGAATTTCTAGGTATTTTCCTCTTATAAAAAATGATTTTATTTAGAAATGTATTATAAAAGAAGCTTTTTTATCTTACAAATGAGGTATACTAAATCATAGTTCTAATTCCTCTTTAATCATAAGAAAGTTTTCAATGTCCAAAACGGAAGTACTTTTCGGCACTACTAAAGTTGTCAGGAACTTGGCATATTATTTTACCTTTATCATGACTAATTTTGCAAGGACATTTTTTAAAAGGCCATTATATTAGTTTTGGATGGTTTATATTTATTACATTCTGTTTCAGAGAGGTAATAACAATGTTTGCCAAGAGAACAAAGAGTTTGAAGAATTTAAGTGTCAGTTCCAATAATATGTTTGAATTCAAATCCTAAGACTTTGATCTTGTAATTAGATCATCCGATTTGATTTTGAAAGAGCTTTGTTTTAAAATGGAGATTTTATTTGCCATTGTGTATGTAAGTCATACTTCGATTTATATCCTTCTTATTAGGTCATTTAAAGTGCAGTAACCACATTTATTATCAGGAAATGATTTGGACTACTACTTAACAGAACCTAGTAACTAAACTTGGAACTAGTTTTAAATCTTGTAAGTGACTGCTAGGATAAAGTTCCTTGAATATAATTTTTTACTGTGTTGTTCCTGCTAAAGAATTTGAAGTGGGTAACTATAACATGTCTTTTTGGTTTTTATTTTTATATTTTTTTTGAAATCGAGTCTCTATCTTGCCTAGTCTGGAAGTTTAAGGCCATTCATGGGTCCATTCCCTATACTGATTAATATACGAACTTTAATCTGTTCTGTTTTTTCTGACCTAGGCCCCTTCACCTCTTTTTAGGCCCTCTTGTTGGAGGCCCTCTTATCCTCAGGGCTTCCTATATTGATATTGGTAATTGTTGTAGACATTCAATTAGTTTTAGCTCTACTGCAACTCTGAACTCCCAAAATCAAGTAATTCAGCAGAAGCAGGTATTAGAAATTTTTGCCACCATGTTTCACACTGTTGCCTGTTTTATCTAACTTCAGCTTTTTAGCCATGGAATTGAATGTCTAAAGTCTTTCTTTGGGCAGTGTCAAAGATTCAAGATCAGAAATAGATATGATGATCAGTAGAAATGAAAGTAAACAAAATTCATTATCTGCTCTCATGCTACATCCTTAGAACCATAGGACCTGTCCATCTGACATATAGCAGAAAACTATACATGTTGTCTCCTCCATTAGAATTTGAGTTTTTAGAGAACAAAAACTGACTTGCTTTTTCATTTATATGCTCTACACTAAGCACAGTACTTTGTTTTTAACTTATTATAAGTGCTTTTAATTTATTCATTCTCACAGTTATCCAGTGTGATACCTCAGTATTCTGCACTAGTCTTATGGCTTTAGGCAAGGCAGTTCTTATGTAATTCTTTTAATGGCTTGTTCATTCTTATTTTTATGATTATACTTACCTCAGGAAGACAAAACATAAAGGCAAGTAAAGGAATTTATCCCAGGTCATATAATACAGTAATAGAACTTAGATCTCAAATTTCTTAACTGTTAAGACTAGTTCTCTTTCCACTAAATCACATACTTTAGACATGCATGTTTATTAGTTGGTTATGATACATATATACTAATCATCAAGCAAATGGAGAATAAATTTCAACCTTAATTTGAAGTAAGCTTTTTGGGATTCAAGATTATTTTGTTTGTATCTTCTTTAGTGTATTACTCAGTGTAGTTAATTCATTCCTCAAAAGCACAGTGTTTACCAGGTACAGTTTTTTTAACCTTAGAAATAACTGTAATAAATAGGCAGTGAATCTAATAACACAGAAGAGATTCATAATTTTGTGATGGACATTAGTGATTATGTAATAATGATGTTATTTCATACTTGAGTTACTGGGTCCAAACTGTGCTTTGCACACTGACCTCTGACTTCCATCACTCAATTGAAATTATTCTCTATAAAAAATGACCACTGATTTATTAATTGATAAATTGGATAGTATTTCTTCATGCTTCATTCTTCTACACTTATTGGCAGAATTTGACATGGTTGACTATACTCTTTTCCTGAATATACTCATTTCTCTCAGTTTTCATGATTTTTCTTTCTTGCTTCTCCTCCCTGTCTGGTCTTTTTCAGTTTCTTTTGCTGTTTTATCATTCATATTATTCTTAGGACCTTACGCTTTCTCTGTCTATATACTCTCTCATTGCTGGCCTCATCAGTTCCCATGGTTTTATTTGTAATATCTATGTTAATGACCCCTTTGCCATCTATCCATCCCCAGTCTATCCCTAGAGCTTAAATCCATATTACCAGTGCCCTTTTAGACATTTCAAACTTGATCTTCTGGAGATATATTAAACTCAGAATATCCTAAATAGAACTCATGATCCTTCCTCCAAACCCACAAACCAGTCCCATATTTTTCTTGAAGACACTACCATTTTCCCAGTCTCCCAGTTTCATATTTTTGGCATTGTCTTCAACTTATTACTCCGTTACTCTACTTATCCGATATATTGCTAAATCTTGCCATTTCTTCTATAACATCTTTTCATTTGGCTCCTTTTCTCCACTCATAAAGCCCCTATTCTCTACTTGGAATCCTAGATCATCACTTCTCCTCTAGATTCTTGCAATAGTCTCTTAATCATTCTCCTTTCTCAATACTTTACCCACTCCAGTTCATTCTCATACTGCTCCCAAAGGAATTTTCTTTAAGCTTAGTTCTTATTTTCATTCCTCTATTCAGTCAATATCCAGTAGGTTTGTATGGCTTTTGTATGTATATTTGACTATAAAGTCAAATATAAACTCCTGTATTTAGCTTTTAAAGCCCTTTATCACCTAGTCCCAACTTATCTTTCTATCTTCATAGATCATTACAATTTTTCCCACACTCTAAGGCTAAATGTCTCTTTGTTTCTCATGTATAATACTTCACCTGTGCATTTATATTAGCTTTCCCTCTTTCCTGAAATTTGCTTCCTCCTCACTTTTGCCTTATAGAATACCTTTCTTCCTTCAAGAAGGTAAACTATACTCTTTATATTAAGCTTTTGCTGATCCTTTCAACTATTAGTTCCTTTCCTTTCATACTATCTTGAATATATTTGTATTAATTTTATTTATATTTATTCTATATATATATATATATATATTTCTACATGTCCTTGTTTTCTCCTCTGTTAGAATATAAGGTTTAAATAAAACCAGTTATTTCACCAATTGTCTTTTTATACTTAAAATTTAGCACAGTAGTACTCTTAATAAATTGTTGTTGATTTATGTGGATTGGAAACTCAACAAGTGTTCAATAAATAAATTGAGTCTTGAGGCAGCTAGGTGGCATAGTGGATAGAGTACCAGCCCTGAAGTCAGGAAGACCTGAGTTCAAATCTGGCCTCAGACACTTAACACTTCCTAGCTGTGTGACTTGGAGCAAGTCACTTAACCCCAATTGCCTCAGCAAAAAAAGCAATAAAATAAAATAAAATAAATTGAGTCTTGAATTTAGGGGGAGCATAATTGACAGAATTCTTGGGAATTGTTTCTTCATGATGAAAGAAACAGAAACTTATCAAAAGATAAGTTTTCAATTTAGGATACAACC
>JAJPUD010001921.1:124036-149650 GCA_023553655.1 Myrmecobius fasciatus | reverse complement strand
AAAAGATCTTTTCCATGAAATCTGGGGGAAGCACTGTTACTACCTGAGGACTAATGGGAGCATATGGAAAAGAATTGAATAAGTTAAAGAGGTTTGAATGATCAGTTGAAGTAATATAGCTCATACTAATTAGATCATAGATCCACTGAGAACCTTAAGTGTACTTTTATGACAGTCTTTTTATTTATTTCATATAAATGTTCTGACAATTTAGTTCATTCACCATTTAATTAGTTTATTCACCACTGTGCTTCAAACCTATGCTAGCTCCTTAGGACAGAAAGAAGAAAGTGAAACACTGTCTAAGCTAGAGAAGTTTAATTTCTTTATTGGGTAAACACAAAATAAGATATGTGGTGGAGGTCCTAGAGAATTGATTAGAAATTACCCTTGGATAGGCCTTGTGTTGGAGGTGACCCAAGGCTTTTTGAGCTGGGGCTTGAAGGAAGCTTGGAATTTATTAGGTAATAATGAAAAAGTAATTCATTCTAGGTTCGTGGAATTGCTTGTACAAAGATCACATACTAGGAACAGCAAGTGTGAACCAAATTGTCTGGGAAGTAGAGTGGATAAAAGAAAATAGTTTTTAGTAAACCTAGAAAGGTAGTTTGGGACTAGACTGTGAAGGACATTAAGTGGATAGATGAGTTTCTGTTTTATCCTAGACATAATCAAGGGCCATTAGAGTTTCCAAACTGGGATGTATACTTTAGGAATATCAATTTGGCAGCTATGTAGAGAATGTATTTGAGAAGGCAGAGACATGAAGCATTTGATGCGATCAGGGTAACATGTCAGTGAACATTGATTGTATACTTTATCTGTTAATATCCCAGTGACAGGCCTGGGAAGTAAAGCAAAAGAGTTTGGTATCTCAGTTGATAGTGGGATTGGGGAGGGGTAAAATCTGTATTGTGAGGCTCTGAAAAACCATATAGATTTACAAGAAGTTAGATCCTTTGTAAATTGAGGAATTTGGTCCATATCTCAAACATCTCTTCTAATTCTATATCCTAGGTTTCCATATTCATAACCAGTAATTATATGGGACTTTAAAATTTGCAAGGGTAATACATGTATTATTTCACATGATCCTTACAACTACACTTTGTGGTAGCTGTAAAAAAAATATTTCTTTTTATACATGAGGGAACTATAGCTCAGGGATTTTAAAGGAAGTTACACAACTAGCAAGTGTGAATCAGAATTGATTTCATCTTTGCAACATCTTTTGAATCTCCTCTGATATTAGATGCTTAATACTTTATTTTATTATTTTTAGTAAAGCTTTTTATTTTTAAAAGATATACATGGATAATTTGACGACATTGACCCTTGCATAGCCTTGTGTTTAAGATTTTCTCCTCCTTCCCCTCACTTCCTCCCCTAGATGGCAAGCAATTCAATATATGTTAAACATGTTAAAATATATTTTAAATTGAATATGTATAAATACATTTATATAATTCTCTTGCTGCACAAAAGACATTAGTTCAAAAAAAAGTAAAGGAGTAAGAAAACAAAATGCAAGCAAACAACAACAAAAAGGGTGAGAATGTTATGTTGTGATCCACATTCAGTTCCTAAAGTCCTATTTCTGGGTGTAGCTGGTTCTCTTCTATATGCTTAATACTTAACCTACAGGAAACTTCTCCATTTGAATTCTAGTGCCTTTCCTCTATTGTACTTCCTATTTACCCCATATGTAGATTGTACATAATTCTTTACATATTCTTTCCCTTATTTGATTTTGAATTTCTCAAGGAAGAGGAAATCTTTTACTTCTCTTTGTGTCCCTGGTGCTTAGCAAAGTGCCTGACTTATAGTAGATGCACAATAAACCTTTAAGGAAGGCTTGGAGGAAAGGGTTAGAACTGACTGAGGCCTTTTTTTGAGGTTAATAGAATATGGATAACTGAAGAAAAATCATTTTGGTAGAAGGTTTGTGACTTATTTGTTTTTTAAAGCACTTGATCAGAGCCTTATTTTGAAAAAATTTTAGATACTGAAAATATTTTTCTCATCACATTATTAAATTGTTATAAATTTAGCTAGTATACTTAAAATGTTAAAAAATGAAGATTCTAAAATTACAAATGAAAATTATAATAATAGACAGATGAATAACAAGACCATACCTGATATTTTTTAAAATGTTAGCAAAAATTTAAAAATGTGCTGAGAAAAATCAGCCCTTCATCCCCATCTCTAGACTTATCTAAGTCCTGATTGTTCCTAATGTTAACTGCAGAGCTAAGAATGATTGGTGGAAGTGAAAATGAGAATATTTTCACTTAGTTTGTGGAAGCTTTTTAGAGAGAATATTACTTTTTTAAGCCATTTTTTTTCATTCTGTAAATGCTTGAGTCCATACTATTTCTTTCTGAATCAAGGATGACTTAATAAATAAGTCCGGGGGAGCACCTGTATACCCTGAGACCAATTAAGTGACTTGTTCAAATCACATAATTAATAAGTATTATTATAATACTTAATATAATAATAAGTTAATAATAAGTTAATAAGTAATAATTCTTATTAAAACACTAGTTTTGACTCCAAGTCTTTCTGACTCCAAATTTAACAGCACTCTTATTTATTAGCCTTTTTGCCTCAATGTAGAGTGACAGGAGGAATAAAATAGAAGTATGAGGTTGTCTTCTCCCTCAAGAAGATGATTGATTTCATAATATTCTTGTTCTGGCCAATACATTTAAAAATCAATTTCATATTCTTAACACAATATGTTTTACTCTTAGTCAATCTTAGTTTTAAGAAAAAATATATAAATATTTTAGTGCACAAATTCTATATTTTTATTCTAATAACAAACTCTGATGAGCAGAGTATGGCACATGTCCAACACAATCTGTTCAAAATTTTCCTTTGGGTTAAACCTCAGTTGGGGAAGATGAGGTAACTTTAATGTGGAACCAGATTGTTCCTTAGTCTTTTTCTCCAAAGACTTGCCAAATTCAGAATTCTCTTTGTATTCTAGAATTGGGAAATTGCACTTAATATAGAGGTTTGCCAGTGATAACAATTCTTGGGAAAATTATCTTGTTCCCTGTGCTTAATTATAAAGCTTTATTATAAACTTTTGTATATGCACTAAGAAAGGTCTCATTACTCTTTTAAGGTAAGTACATTTACTTATTATCTGATCTGAAATTTTCTTGTGTTTGACAGGTTTATTAGAAACTCAAGTATTTTTATCAATTAAGTTTGACCAGATTTTGTATTTTTGTAACCCTTTAAGCAATTGCCTCAGTGCTATCTTTGTAGTTAACCTCAAATAAATATTCAGAATAATAAAATTTTAGAGATGGAAAGGAGCTTAAATATAGTATGGAGCAATTGTCTTATTTTACAGATGAGACCCAAAGAAGTAAGCTACTTTTCCAAGGTCATACTTATTAAATGAATAAATATAGCTATCATTGATTATAGACTAACTTATATCTGATTATTGATAATAACAACAGCTAATCTTTACAAGTTCTTTGCCAAGTACCTGCCTTATTTCATTTGACCCTCACAGCAATCTGAAGAGAATAGCACTAACAGATACTATTATCCCTCCTTAAAAGGGTGGGGGGATAAACTGGGTAAACTGAAACTCAGAAATTAAGTCATTTGCCTGTATTTATACACACAGTAAATGCTCTAGGTGGGATTTAAATCCCAATTTTTTTAGTTTCCAAGTCCAGCATTTTTTTTTTTTTTTTTGGCTGAGGCAGTTGGGGTTAAGTGACTTGCCTAGGGTCACACAGCTAGGAAGTGTTAAGTGTTTAGGAAGCTTTCACCTAGGGGAAAAGATAAAGACTGTGAAAGCAAGAGAATGAGAATAGTCAAACAATGGATAAACAGCTTTGTCTGAGCATCATAGGAGGTGTCAAGGTAAAGGACAGCACAGGTGAACTCAGAGTAGCAAGTAGAGGAATCTAATATCTTGACTTCAGGGCTGGTGCTTTATCCACTGTGTCACCTAGCTGCCCCACACACTGTATTTTTAATAGGTGAATATTTGTAATTAAGCAATTCCAAGATTGTTTAAGGTTTCCCTTCTAAAAATCATGAATAAATATCAACAGATGTGAGATATCTACACTGTAACATATCACATTTTTCACCCATGTTTGTAAAAACCTATTCACTTTCTTTGCTAACTTTTTCACTTAAACCTGCTTTCATACCTAGTAGTTATATTATTCAAAAATTTTCAGGGTTCTAGAGTTAACCCTGTTGTGGGGGAACATACTATTCTTACCACTCCAAAGTTAGAGCTCTCCCAGATATATTTATATTTACACACACCACTCACCAGTTGCAATAATGGTACTTTTAGATGTTAAGCATGATTTCTTTAGCAACAAAACAGAAGAAATAATAGTATCATAAAAATGCATATTAAAGCAAGTGCATAAATAATCAATATCCATGCATAAGTAATAAGCAATCCATTCATAAACATCCTTCACTCTTTGAAGAAGAGTGGGCACAAAGAGAAACCAGCCAGTGAGGCACAGAAGGAAGGAAATTCTTATCCATAGCATAACTCACAACTTTGGAACTGTAGATATTAATATTTTCCCTTTTTCTCAGAAACGGCCTGTAAAAATCCCTTGATGAATGTAGCTACTATGTTGATATTAGATGCCTCCACTACTACTCTGAGTTCACTTGTGCTGTCCTTTACCTTGACACACCTCCTATGATGCTCAGACAAAGCTGTTTATCCATTGTTTGGCTATTCTCATTCTCTTGCTTCCACAGTCTTTATCTTTTCAGCTAGGTGAAAGCTTCCTAAAATATAGGTCAGGACCCTATATAGGGCTGTATACCTTAATGGGGGGAGGTAGTGAAAAATTTGGCAACAGAAAAGGTATCAGATATTTCTCCAAGATTATGTAAAAATAACAAGTGTCTCCATCTCATTAGTATGTAGATTTGCTCTTATCTTTAATAAATAGTAAAATTATTATATATGCCAAAGAATTGTTTTAAAATAAATTTCTTTATGATTTATTATAAGTAAATGTTTGATTTATATACCTATTTTATAACCTAAATACCCAGGGTCCCATAAAAATTTCTTTCATCAAAAGGAGTCAAAAGTTTAAGAAGTTCTGAACTAGATGACTCTATTACCAGCAACTATAGTATCCATCACTTTCATTTCCAGCTTCTCAGCTGTAGTTCTGAATGCTGTTTTTTCATCTTTTGGATTTAAATCCTGAATCTTCTTTGTGAATGATTCTATCTTAACTTATGGGTTAGGAATCAAATTCTCATCTTCTATCTATAATGACATAAATTATACTATTCTTCAAGTCATAAAATATTTCTGGTGTTTCTTTCTCTCTAGTATATAATAATATCTTGCCATATTGAAAACTCGATGACTTTTTCTCTATATCAGACAATTTCTAGCTGTTGTCTCAGAGTTAGTTTCTATGGGTATTCTGTACATATTAACATTAATAGACCTTAAGGGGATAGCATATTATATCATAGTAGAATTTCCTTTGTATTCATGTTGTTGTTGTTGAGTCCTTTTAGTTCTGTTTGACTCTTTCTGACCATATTAACTCAACTTTTGGTGACACAATTTGGGGTTTTCTTGCAATGATAGAGTGGTTTGTCATTTACTTTTTCATTTTACAGATGAGGAAACTGAAGCAAATAGAGTAAAGTGATTTGCCCAGAGTCATACAGCTAATAAATGCCTGAAGCCAGATTTAAATTCTGGTCTTTCTGATTTCAGGTCATGTACTAAATCTACTGTGCCACCTACCTGCCCTTTTATATTCATGCCCATCTTTTAAAAAAAAAAGAATTTTTTCATGGGAACATTTACATGTCATCCTAATCATATAATCAATGGAATTATTCAAACTCTTATTTTACAATCCCTATAATACTCAGATTCTCACAGTATAGTTTTAATTCTTTACTTTCTCATTATTAGCAGGGATTCAAGATCTGGAGTTACCATGAGTTACTTAAATTTAATGCAGGTTTGATGGGAAGGGATTGCTTGCTCAATAGAAGCAGCTAGGTGTTACAGTTGATTTGAGTATTGGAGCCTGGAATCTAGAAGATCTGAGCTCAAATTTGACTTCAGTCATGTACTAGCTTTGTGTTCCTGGGCCAGTCATTTAATCTCTGTTTGCCTTAGTATGCTCAGCTATAAAATGAGGATAATAATAGCATTTACCTTAGGGGATTATTGTGAGGATCAAATGAAATGATATTTGTGAAGTGCTTAGCCCAATGCCTGACAAATAGTAGCTACTATATAAATGATTGTTATAATTATTATTTGCTATATTTATTATAATATTTTATAACAATAATTGTTTTTGTTATAATTATAGCCTCTGTTTATATTTACCTTCAGGAAAGTCTAAATCACAGACTGTTTATATGAGACTTGGATGGAAATGTAAGAAGTGGAATATGCCAGACTTTGTGGGAAAGAGAACTTACTGGAAAGTTAAAGCAAAGTCACTAATATATAAATAGTAGCCCCCTAAATTCAGTTCCTTTTAAAGAAGAGATGATGGATTATTCGAGTACTTTTTGTGCTTTCTGTATTTGTATATGGTTTTCTGTGAGTCTTATGAAGATATTCCATACTTTTCAAAGAGATCAAAGTTAAAAAGAAAAAGAACATCTGTGTACAAAAAAATATTATAGTAGCTCTTTTTTGTGGTGGCAAAGAATTGTAAATTGAGGGAATACAGATTAGTTGGGGAATGATGAAACAAGTTGTGGTATGTTATAATGATAGAATATTATTGTATTGTAAGAAGTAATAAACAAGATGGTTTCATAATAACCTGGGAAGACTTACACAAACTGATACAAAGTGAAGTGAGTAGAATCAGAACATTTTCTGCAGTAACATCAATATTGTAGCATGATCAACTCTAAATGACTTTGCTATTCTTAGCAATACAGTAATCCAAGACAACTCTGAAGAACTTATAATGGAAACATGCTATTTATATCCAAAGAAGGAACTGATGGAGTCTGAATACAGATTGAAGCATACTTATTCTTGGTGGGTTTTTTCTTTCTTTCTTTTTTTTTTTTTTATTAAAGCTTTTTATTTGTATAACATATGTATGGGTAGTTCCTCAGCATTGATCTTTATAAAGCTTTCTGTTACAAATTTTACCCCCAGTCCCTTCCCCTCCTCTAGATGGCAGGAAGTCCACTACATGTTAATAATGTTGAAATACTTGACAAGTTGTGCAAGAAAAATCCTATCTACAAGAAAATCAGAGAAAGGAAACACAATGCAAGCAAACATCAGTAGAGAGCATGAAAATGTTATGTTGTGGTCCATATTTCATATCCCTCTCTCTGGGTGTATATGGTTTTCTTCACTGAACAATTGGAACTGGTTTGAGACAATTCTTCGTTGCAGTGAGCCATGTCCACCAGAATTGATCATCATGCAATATTATTGTTGCTGTGTATAATGATCTCCTGGTTCTGCTCGTTTCACTCAGCATCAGTTCATGCAAGTCTCTCCAGGCCTCTCTGCAATTGTCCTGCTGGTCTTTTCTTACAGAGCAATAATATTCCATAACATTCATATACATAATTTATTCAGCCACTCTCCAATTGATGGGCATCCATTCAGTTTCCAGTTTCTAGCCACTACAAATAGGGCTGCCACAAACAGTTTTGCACATGTGGGGCCCTTTCCTTCCTCTAAGATCTCTTTGGGATATAGGCCCAATAGAAACACTGCTGGGTCAAAGGGTATGCACAGGTTGATAACTTTTTGAGCATAGCTCCAAATTGCTCTCCAGAATGGTTGGATCCATTCACAGTTCCACCAACAGTGTATTAGTGTCCCAGCTTTCAGTGGTTTTTTCTTTTTTTTTTTTTAAGGGGATGGTCTTCATTTTATTTTGCAATGTGTCTAATATGGGAATGTTTTGCATGTTTGAACATGTATAATATTTATCAAAATTCTTGCTTTCTCAGGGAGAGATATGGGAGAGATGAGAAGATGGAAAATTTGGAACTCAAAATTTTAAAAAAATGAATTAAAAAATTTTTGTTTACCTGTATTTGGGAAAAAATTTAAATACATTTAAATACCTCATAATTGAAGGAAATACTAAATTTTAGATAGAGGTTAGTGAAAATAAAGATATCACTTTTTGCATCCAAATTTACCAACCCCCTCTGAGATTTATTCATAATCCTCTTTGACCCCAGTTTTAGAACCCCGTCCCTACATTTATTAGTGTTTTTTACCGTCTCCCCACTTGAGAATAGTATATCCTCTGGTAATTGTAAATGTTAATATATCAGAGTTGAGAAGGGATTCATTAATTAACATCTAATCCTAATTTCTGATTATCTCTGATTAAAGATGGGAAACTTTTTCTCCAGATATTTGATAATTTTAATTGTCAGCAATTTTTTCTCATTTCAAGCTTAAATCTCTCTCTGCAGTATCCTTCATTGCATGAAGTTCTGCCCTCTGTCAAGCAGAGCAGATTTTTTTTTTAATTTTATTTTATTTGCATAACATATGTGTGGGTAATTCTTCAACAATAACCCTTACATAGCTTTCCGTTACAAATTTTTCCCCCCTACTTCCCCACCCCTTCCCTAGATGGCAGGATATCCACTACATGTTAATTATGTTAAAATATTGGCAAATTGAATATATGTATACATATTTCCAAACTTATCATTGTTGTGCAAGAAAAATCTTATCTACACAAACGATATATCAGATAAAGGAAACACAATGTAAGCAAACATCAATCAAGGAGTATGAGAATGTTATGTTGTGGTCCACATTTCGCATCCCTCTCTCTGGGTGTATATGGCTTTCTTCAGTGAACAATTGGAGGTGGTTTGAAACATATCATTGTTGAAGAGAGCCATGTCCATCAGAATTAATTGTCATATAGTACTGTTGTTGCGGTGTATAATGATCTCCTGGTTCAAGCAGAGCAGATTTAATCTCTTTTCCATGACAGCCCTTCAGATACTTGAAGGTAGTTATCATGTGACTTTTAAGTTTTCCCAATGTAGTTCCTCCCACTAAATTCTCATGTGGCATAGTCTCCATTCTTCTCATGAACAAACATTTTAAGTCAGAACCACCTTTTAAGAGTTAGGAAAAACCTGAGTTCAAATACAGCCTCAAACAATTATTAGCTGTGTGACCCTGGACAAATTATTTAATTCTAGTTTCCTTTCATTTCCTTATTTCTTCTTCCTTCACTCCAAATAAGTGTAGATTTAGCCACTGGTTAAGGTAGTAATCTTTTTTTTTTTTAAATTTTATTTTATTTGCAAAACATATGTATGGGTAATTCTTCAACATTAACCCTTACATAGCTTTCTGTTACAAATTTTTCCCCCCAACTCCCCACCCCTCCCCTAGATGGCAGGATATCCACTACATGTTAATTATGTTACAATACTTGACAAATCGAATATATGTATACATATTTCCAAACTTATCGTTGTTGTTCAAGAAAAATTGTATCTACACGAAAGACATATCAGATAAAGGAAAAGCAGTGTAAGCAAACATCAATCAAGAGTATGAGAATGTTATGTTGTGGTCCACATTTCACGTCCCTCTCTCTGGATGTATATGGCTTTCTTCAGTGAACAGTTGGAAGTGGTTTGAAACATTTCATTGTTAAAGAGAGCCATGTCCATCAGAATTGATCATCATAGAGTATTGTTGTTGCCGTGTATAATGATCTCCTGGTTCTACTCATTTCACTCAGCATCAGTTCATGCAAGTCTCTCCAGGCCTCTCTGAAATGGTTAAGGTAGTAATCTTAAGGGCTGTTATTATCAAATAGTAGGGGAACATTATCTAGGTGTAATAGCTAATTCAGTAGCTTCCCTTATAGAGACTGTAGAAGCGGTTGCTGTTTTTTTAAGAGGCAGGATAGCTTGAAGAGTAATATTATGATTTTATGAAAGCATATTGATAGAGCAGTGAGAAGAGAGTTAATGAAGATGATGTGATATGAGAGAGATTGTGGGAAAAGATGAAGAGAAAAACAACGTGGAAAAATTTTAATTATGAAATTGTTTTAACTTTTATTTTGTGAAGAGGCTATGAAGAGAACTCTTGAAAAGAGACATTGCTGGGGCAGTTAGGTGGTGTAGTAGATAGAGCACCAGCTCTGAAGTCAGAAGGACCTGCTTTCAAATCTGGTCTCAGACACTTAACACTTCCTAGCTGTGTGACCCTGGGCAAGTCACTTAACCCCAATTGCCTCAGCAAAAAAAGAAAGAGAAGAGACATTGTTTATCCAGAATGAAGCTATGTTGGAATTATGTTAGTGGAAATAAGGAGAAGTCATCTGAAATTGTAGTGTTAGATTGAAATTGGCCATGATATTTCTTACAGCTAAAAACAATTAATCGTTTTTTTTGTATGTGTTTTTACTGATTGCATTGCTAACATATTGAGTAGTCAGTAACATTAATGCTAGACAATTAGAAGTGTAATTTTAAATATACATATATTAATAGATATACATCTTAACATATAACATGAATATAAATTTAATCTATTGAGAGAGATGAGCAACTGCTTATGAGAAAAGACATAGACCTTTAAATTATTAATAAGATAGTATTAAATAAACTGGGTTGGAGCTTTTGAATTGATTAATGAGAGTCATACAATTAATATTCAAAAGGAAATATCCAAATGTATACTTGGATTGCCCTACAGTTGGGAATGATGAAAGTGAGTATTATAATGAGTCAATTAGCAATCATTGGGAAATAAGCTTAAGTAGGTTACAAGAGATCTATCCTGTGTATCCCTGTTAAACATCAGAAATTCTTAAATCCCATGATCATAGTACAGCCTGTTGAGTAAAGTTAACAGATACTTCTTAAAAATTCAATTTTAGTCTGAGGTTGTTTTTCACTGAGGCTTTTGCCTTACTTTGCCCTTTCTGAAATATGCCCTAAAAAGGGGCAACAGTCATACCAATTGTTCTCATATGAATCCCCCTCAAACTTGCAGTTCTTTTCTTTTGACATTCTTGTCAGTTGCTTAATGTTTTCAGGGGCAACATGGTATTGTTGAAATAGCACTTATCTTAGAAATATAAGGTATATTAATATATTAAGAATAAATATTTAAGAAAAATGTCAGATCCTGACTTGGATAGTAGTTTATGTATTTGATCCTATTAAAGTCATTTAGCTTCACTTTTCTCATCAGTAAAAAAAAAATAATGTATTTTATTTTATTTTCTAATCTGTATTTCCTTTTTACCCTCCCCCCATTAAAAAAGCAAGAAAAACATGTATAATAAAAAATGTACAGTCAAGAAAAGCAAATTCTTGCATTGGTTATGCCTATTTATAAGCATACATTTTATACACATATATTTTTATACGTATATATCAGTTTGTACTCTAAGTCCATTACCTTTCTATTAGAAAGAGGGTAGCATGTGTCATCTTGAGTCCTCTAGAATTGTGATTGATTATTGTTAACAGATACTTCTACTGGGTGCTTTTAGATTAGAACCTCTGTTTCTGGGGCTTATTTATATGTACAGTGTAGGGACTTTAAAAATTGGCTTTTTATCTTTTAAATTGTTCATTTACAACCTTTAATATTGTCTGATCTTTGCATTATTCCTTTTAAAAATGCCAAACATACCTCCAAAATTTTTTTACCTGGTTTTTGAAAACTACTGTTTTCCCCCCTCTCTTTTGGAGTAAATACTTGATAGTTTTGGTCTTTTAGGTGATTAACTTAGAATGAACCTTCATAAAGCAACATAGTAAGAACTGCCTATAAGGAGCATTAAATACAGATCTATATTTTAAAGAGGTTTTGAAACAGTATTGCCTTAGTCACCAGTTTTAGTAGTATACCAGCATATATAGAAAATGTATTAGAAAAAGAAACCTGGTCTGGATTATTTTTAGCTTCATTTCTATAATTACTGATTGATAATGATAAAGTACCCATGAAAATAGTGACAGAAATGTTCAGTTCTACTCTTTTACTTGTGACGATGTACACAAAGATCAGAGAAGGTTTTAGCTATTTATGTAGTGTAAAAAGGAAAGATATTTGCCTGAAAAATGAAGACTTCATGAAAAACCCAGAATGCTAGGTATAATGGTTGTGGTCACTGGATCACATCGATAAAACGGATTATCCAACTTATTGAGAGGATTCTGTGGAACTAAAAATGACTACTCTGGAGTTTAAACTTGAGTATTATGAATTATCATTCTAAATATTTGGACAAAGGTGGAAACAGTGAATACAAGGTTGTTACTTTTAATGTTTATTCCTTTTTTGCTGAATTGAGAAAGATTTGAATTAAGTAATAAATTTTACATTGATTTTGTTTCATTAGACATTGCCTTGAGTATCTAGGTAGAATTCATATTCATTTATAAGACTTATTTAAATAAGAAATAGAATATTGGTTTATAATAATTGCAGTAGAAAAGAAGGGTTCTAACTTGACCTTTATCATTTAAAACTTTTAGACTAGTTTATAGCAACTATTTGATTCTATTCAAACTTTATTATAGGTGACTGAGGATTGTATAAGTCTTTAATAATCAATATTATACATGATGTCTTTTGATTACCTATGAGAAAAATAATAATAGTTTGGTCTGTATATGGACTTAATATCCATAAAAAGAGGAACTAGACTAATTTTTCAGTTTATGAAAAAGTTGTTGATCACTCTTGATTACTGTACTAATAAATATCATGTATAAATTACAATAAATTTCATGTACACAACTATATCCATAAACGTCTTACCTTTTCACAGTCACATTATTTCTATTTTTGGAAAACTTTTTATATTTAACAAATTGCTGCCATAAAAGTACAATATCATTTTAGTTGTTGGCATAGCTCTTCTATTATGGGGAGTTGTTTTGTTTTTTTGTCATTTGAAGTTCTGATAATTTTTTTATTAGTTATAAAAGTTTTTATTTTGCTTTTTTCCTTTCACATTCTATAGCTTTTTATTTTTCCAAAGTTATTTTGAAAATTTATATTGTTAAAACAAGTAATTTTAATTATATGAATTTGAAAAGTTTTTGCATGAACAGAATTAATGCATCCAGAATAAGAAGTTAGTAGGTCAATTGGGGGAAATTCTTTGTATTGAAGGTGTCTTTAACAAGATGTATAGAAAATGAATAGAAATATATGATTAAAATTTATTCCCTGATTGATAAATTGCCAAAGGATATTAACAAAAACAATTCAAAAGAAAGATTATACTTTATTAGCAACCATGTGAAAGATTGTTGCAAAGCAGTAATAAAAGAAATTAAATCTGAATAATTATAAGGTTTCATCTCATGCAGCAAATTGTCAAAAAATTTAAGACATGAGAATAGGACGAGTTATAAACTGTATTATTTGCTGAAATATAAGTATAAAAAAGTATATAAAAAGTATATGGGAGAGTGACTAAACAAATTGTGGTTCATTATTTATAGAATATTATTGAGCTATGAGAAAATATGAATATGATCAACATGGAAATATTTAAAGATTTAAATTGATTCAAGATGAAGTAATCAGAATTAGTTTCAAAAGAATTAAATTCAAACCCTAATAGAAAATTTCTATATTAGTCTCCTCTAAAGAAATAAACATATTCAATATATTTTGAAATTTTAATTATGACTAGCAGTTTAAAATATTTATAGCTTTTACAGTAATTTTTTATATAAAAAGTATAACAAATTAAAATTATCTTGATCTTGTGGATGTGGGTATTCCTTTTAATAATACAGAATATATTGTTATCCATCCTTGCCTTCTTATCCTATACTAATCAAATCCATGACTTGCAATGACAGGTAAGGGATGGAGATGAGACGTCATATTATATTAAAAATGATAGTATTTGGTAAGTGATTTGTATATCAGAAATAAGGAAAAGGAAGAATTTTTTTTTGAGGTTAGACACTAGATATGTGATTGGGGGCAAGTAACTTAACCATGCATGCCTCAGTTTCCTCATCTGTCAAACAAGTTGGAGAAGGAAATGGCAAACCATTCCAATGTCTTTGCCAAGAAAACCCAAATGAATCATGAAAAGTCAGACATGACTGAAACTACTGAACAACATCAACAAAAGCTTAGAGTCCATGATTTTATTTCCTGGAAATTCAAAAAGTACATCTAGAATTTGACATTATTTTGCATATAATTGATAATTGGAGTCCTGGGAAAGAAGGAATATAGAGAGGAAAGAATAGGGTCAAGAAAAGAACATTAAGGGATACCACAATAGAAGAAGCTATAAGGATAAAGGGAGAACTAAGATGGAAGAGCAGTCATGAAAGGAGAAGAGAGAGAAAATTTTGACTATATCTTGCTCAGTTCTAGGACTGCATAGCATTTTCCAGGATATTTCTAACTTTGCTAGATCCACTCAGACCATTACCTCTATTCCCACACTAGAAAACTTGACTCTACCTGGAATCTTCCTGCACTTTGACAGCTTAATTTTGATCTTATTTTGCTTGACTTCAGACCTCCAAGCACTCCCCTGATATCTCTAGTCATATTACCTGCACATTGGAGAGAATGCTTTCAAAAGAATCAGTTGATAGGTAATTGAGGGTTGAGTTTGTGTGAAAGTAAAATTTTTGGAATATAGTCGTATTCCAATGGACAGAGAATAAGAGCTTGAAGGCTATAGTAGAGCCAAGGGAAAATTTTTTAGTTTTGTTTTCTTTTTAAAAAATTAATATTATGTTTTATTTGTTAGGTTAAACTTGAGTCTGTTTATAGGTAATAGGAATAGAGAAGAAAATAGAATGGAAAAACTGAAGATGAAAATATAATTAGGGGAATGATTGATATAACAAAGTACTAGTGAAGATTAGATGATTTGCATAAAGGGAGAGATTTTAGGATTATAGACCTAGACCTAGAAGAGAACTCAGAGGCCATTTTATTCAACCTCCACTTTTTGCAGATGAGGAAATTGAGGCTTAGAGAGATTAAATGACTCTCCCATTATCAGATAGAATGGATTGAAGGGATTTGAACTCACTTTTTTTCTGTCTTCTAAACCAGAACTCTTTCCACAATACCAAGATGATTCCTGATATCCCTCCCAGTTTATGTAATACACAATAGCCAGGTTCTGTAGTAACATTACATGAATATAGAAAAACTATGATTTTGCCATTGTGAATGAATTTTTGGTGTGGTAATTAATTGTGCACTAATTGTTAGAGCCTATGAATAAATGAATGAATAAAAAACCATTTATTAAGTCCTTCCTTAAATGCTAAATTCTCTGCTAATGTCAAATAAAAAAGAGATAGTCCTTGACATAAATGGGTCACCCAATTAGTAAATGTTACAGTAGAGTATTGAACACAGATCTTTATGTCCAGTCCTTTATTGACTATCCTGGGTAGTATATTATATATAGTAATACTAATATGGAACAGTGTGTAAGCTGTAAGTTGTGTTCTCAAAATATTAGTGCAATTTTAAGTTATTAAATCTTTGGGTTCACCCTATATTGTGAGCTAAATGGGCCTTTGTAGATTGGTTTGAAAATCTGACATTATTTCTGTGGAAAAATATTTTCTTAGTTCCCAACATAAGATTTAAAAACAAATTTTGGGTACAACCTATTGGTAAAATACAGGGTACTTCTTGTGCAATGCTAGATCATATTGTTTTAATAATTGGGAATAATAAAAAATAACTAATTGTTTTTGAACTTAAGATATACAAATATTGAAATAAAATTCATGGCAGTCTATTTATGTCTTTTTATGCTTCTGAAAGTCTGACTTCCTATGTTATATTGGATCAAGTAAGAAACAATTGGTACAGTGCCTGGCACATAGTAAGTGCAGGAACAAATCCCCCCACCTCCAAACCCCTTCTTTGGTATTACTCTACTTCATAGAAGTTATATATTAAAAGCATAGTAGCTTCTTTGGTGTCTCCTAATTTCATAAGTGTTTTTGGATTCTTAACCTTGGAAGTTGCAGTTAAGTTGAAAGGTAGTCTAAATGGGATAAGGGAGAATTTTTTATTAAGAACTATAAAGAACTTCTTTTTTTGATAATCAACTCATCATCTGGGAAGTTCTTTTTAAAGCCTAATCAAAGATTTAAGATAGTTAAGCAATACCTAGTAGAAAAACAAATAAAATGGGAAGCTTATCTTTCTCAGTAATAACATTCTTCAATCAGAATGACCTTTGAGATAAGATAAAGTTATATGACTGTTCCAGTTATTCTTTAAAAAATCTTAAGTTAGATTTGTCTAAGCTTCTGATTCTTTTATTTGTCAAGATACCTTCCATTTAACTTTATTAAAGGAAAGGGCTTTTCTGCCTTAAGGGCATTCCTGTGAATGCTTGTGAGGGTTGTGGGGAAACCCTTTTGCAAAATTTTGCTTTTGTTTAAAATTTCAACATCTTTTGCCAGTCATCCCTCTTCTATATTATCTTCTGTTAATAAAATTTATTGTATGAGCATTTCGCTCAATTTAGTTAACATTTATTGGATGCCTACAAGCCATTCAAATGCCCTAGTCATATAAAAAAAATTTGAATTTTTACTAATGTAATTTCTAAAAGTAAATATCTTATTCAATTTGTCTGATAGTATATTACTTCTTACCTGAGCTTTTAAAAAATAGACATTATTTATTTCTTATAGTCATTATTTACTGAGAAGTAAATTATTTGAACTGATGTTTTATGGTTAGTTTTAAGTGAAAATAAAAGGAATGCAAATAAGCTTTCTGGGAATATGTTTTAATATTGCAGCATTTTGATGACTTTTATCAAAACTTATACATACTGTGGAGTTAAATGTTTGTATTGAGGATGGACATTTCAGACTCACTTTATAGTAATACCATGTCAACAACAGTTAGAGTTAGTCTTTTTATACTTGGGTTTCTAATAGCTACTGGAGAGGTAAGCCTGATATATTAAGATTATGCGTAGCTAAGGTTGCAGCTAGGCACTCAAAGTTCAGAGAAGATCATTAGCTTTAAAGATAGAAATAACAGAGTTTCTTATCCATCAATATATAACAGAAGTTGAGGTGAACAGTATTTTATAGACAATGTAATATATCACTTTCCAGCTATTAGAGGTAATCCTAGAAGCTTAGAATTAGTAGTATCATTGTTGTTTGTCCTTTGTTCTTGAAGAGGATAGTGATATCAGGGAAGTGATATTATGACTTGTAATTGAGTTGAATTTAAGTGAGACAGAGCTGTGCAAATTCACCTGAATCATTTGGATCCAGTGGCAAGATAAAGATCTGGGGGACTGGAGAGGCCCAGAGATACAGTGGGAGATCTTGATCTTTTAAAGCTAAGGCTTTTCCTTGATCTCATTTGTATGAGTCAATTCCCATTTAGTGATTAAGGCTAGATAAAAAATGAGGCAAAGAATGTGGGACCTATTGGCTGATGATTGAGGTGCAGAGTGATTTGGATTAAGGCATGGTCCTTAAAAAAGAAATCTAACTCCAAGATATGTATGAGATTTCAGTGAACAACATTTATATTTCTTTGGACAGAGTACCTACAGGTAAGAGTATGATTCCCTGTGTGGAGAGAGAGAAAGTAGGGAAGCAAGGAGGGAGAGAAAAATAAAAAAAAAAAAGGCAAAAGAAAGGAAGAAGAAAGGGAGGGAAAGAGGGAAGAGCTGCATTGCCCAACTGTAACTGGCCAGTGGGGCCCCTCATACTACTTAAAAGTTGTTTCTCCTTCCTTCTTGAAGAGAATCACACTGACATGAAGATGATACCATGATTTGCAAGTGATATCATGATTTGCAAGGTATTTTTGTGTCATTTGTCATGGTAGTTTTTCATTAATGTTTTCTGTTATTTATTTAACTAGCATTTATTAAGTTTTTACTATCTCTTAGCTCTGGAAATACAGATTGAAAAACAATTAGTTTAAACCCCCCAAAAGTTTACATTTAAATGAAGGGATATACAAAAGTAGGGGTAAGGAACACTAATGGATCAAGATAGAATTCTTCTAAGAGATTACATTGGAACTGAACTGAAGGAAGCTGAAATTTTTCTAATGGAGAGGAAAAAATTCAGAATGCATTCCAGGCATTGAGTACAGCAAGTAGAACAATTGGAATAGAACATAAAGTATATGAAGGAAAAGTAATGTACAGTTAGCAAGATTGTAAAAGGCTTTAAAAGCCAACTAGAGAAGTTTGTATTTTGTCCTAGAAGCATTTAGAAGCCACTGAAACTTCTTAGTAAGGTTAGACTCATGCTTTAACAATGCCAGTTTTGCAGCTGTATGGGAGATAGTTTGGAAAGGAAAAAGACAAGAAAAGGATTCCAATTAGGAAGTTACTGCATTAGTTGAGCTATGTGTGAACAAAGTCAGAACTAAAGTGCGATTTGTGTATGGGGGTCTAAAGGAACAGTTGTGAAGGTAAATTCTACCTGTTGAGTTAAAATCAGTAAGACTTGGCAATGGATTTGATTTGAGGGATATATCAGATGTAATTCCCTAAGGTTACAAACTTGGGTGACTGGAAGATGGAAGTGATTTCAATAGGAATAGAAATGTTAGGAGAAGTGGTTTTATTTTAGAAATAAGGGTGGTAGAATCTTGACTGTGTTTCAATTTTAGACATTTTGTATATATAATTATCATTTGGATATTAAGATATCTATAGAACATCCAATTGGAGATGTCACGTAAGCAATTAGTAATATGAACCTAGAATTCAGAAGTGAGACTATGACTTTATATATAGATTTGGCTGTCATTTGCATAAAGATGATAGTTGAGCTTATGGGAGTTGGTGAGAGTACTAAAAAAAAAAGTAGAGAGGAGGAGGAGGAGGTAAAGAAACAAGACAGAACTCTAAGGTGTATTCACACAAAGTGAGTGGACATGGTTGATGATCCAGCAAAGGAGATAAGTAGAACCAGGAAAGAAAACGAGGACAGGAGAAAATGTATGGGAGGAGGGTTGGGCAAATGTCAGATGCTGCAGAAAAATTGAGAATGAGGAGGACTGAGAAAAGGCCCCTTCAAGGCCTCTTGGGTATAGTCCAATAGCTTCATGATGCCTTTGTGGACTATTCTGTCTTATACTCATCTATTACTTAGTGACTTTCAATATCTTATTTTCAGTAATAACAATTATATTTGCTTATGAGCATTTTAAAGTATATCAGGTGCTTTACATCTGTTATCTCATTTGATCACATTTATAACTGTGAGGTAGATAATATAGACTTAGAAAGTTTAAGTGACTTAACTGAGCTATTTACTTAACTAACCTATTTAAATGTCAGACTTTTTTACTCAGACCTTTTTACTCTGTCTAGAATTCTTTCTGCTCTATCACAGATGTCTAATGTATTATATAGCTTAGCCCTTTAATACTTCATAAAATCATTGATTCAATCAGTATAGATAATATGAATGTCTTTAAGAGTTTCTGTAGTAAAATAATAAATAATAACACTTGTTTTTCTTATTGTTTGGTAACCAACCTTCTGGTGGTGAGTCTTCCCATATTTAACTAAATGACCATTTAACTATGGTCATTAGAGAACAAACATATAACCTATAATTGGGCAATACTATTTTGCCTTTGTTAGAGCTTGTAATCCTGATGACAAAGCTATTCTTCAGAACCCTAGTTTTCCCCTACATTATGGTAAAGCTTTGGAGTTAGGTTTTAGTGGAGGGTTATTAGCACTTAATTATTCTCTAATTCTTTTGAGTGCTTTGATTGTTACTAACTGCCTAAATTGGAAGTTTTCTTAGCTATAGTTGTAGCTATTTAAAGCAATTCTTTTATGATCTCTCCTCCCCGTAGAATACAACAAAGCATAGAGATGTTTAGTAAGTATTTCTTGCATGATTTATATGCATGTTTGTTTTAGAAGGATGTTTTTTAGGATACTCTTGTTATTTTTACTATATCTGGATAAAGTTCCCATGTGTGTGAGGACTAGGGCTATATGCTGAAAGAAGATGGGTTTTGTTCATGAGAAAGTTTTATTATTCCTTGGTATCAAGTCTTGTGTTACATTTGCATTCATTTTCCTTTAAAGGAAAAAAAATGTGATTATTTTCATAGCTAGCTGTTTCTGATAGCATAATGTAAAGCCATGAATCCATTCAAAAAATGATCATGATAATGTATTGTCTTTCATCTCTAATATCTTTTACTTTAGAATAATATTTCACTAAATGATCCTTCTTAAGTCAGACATGAGCATTTTTGTTTTGTTTTGTTTTTGTTTTTTTCATTAAAGCTTTTTATTTGCAAAACATATGTATGGGTAAATTTTTCAATATTGACCCTTATAAAGCTTTCAGTTACAAATTTTTCCCCCCTAGTCCCCACTCCTCCCCGAGATGGCAAGAAGTCTACTACATGTTAATTATGTTAAAATACTTGACAAATTGAATATGTGTATATATATATTTACAGTTATTTTGCTGTGCAAGAAAAGTTGGATCTACAAGAAAAAAAAATCTGAGAAGGGAAATATAATGCAAACAAACATCAATAGAGAGCATGAAAATGTTAAGACATGAGCATTTTTAATACTAAATGTTTATTTATGTTCCTTTCCTAACAATTTATATAGATTACTGTAATCCATGTTCTAATCATATAATCTTAATTTTTTTTTCTCTGCCAACCATTTGTGTTATTGGAATAATTGTTTCTGCCTTGCTTTAAGAGTTTAAACCTTAACTTTTACTTTGCCTTCTACCTGACTGGAGTGTGTATGTATACATCCATACAGATTCAAAAACATCCTTCCTGCCCTTGCAATCACCCAAACCTATCACCCAAACCTATTTATGACCACTGAGTTAGATGTCATGTCACCAAATAAAATTTGAAAGCCTAGTTTATGTATTATATGCAATTGATCTTTTATATGTTTAGAAACACTATATATAAAGAAAGGGTTTGCTAAGTTAAATTATTAGAATAAACAAAATGCTATATAAACACTACCAAGAGAAAAGAATTTTCAAAAGTATTCTTCTAGAATTCCCAATTTACATATATCACTTATTAAATTGACATATATTACTTATTAGATTACTGATTATTCTTTACTATCATTATAAGTTATCTTTAGACTTCCACTACATAGCTGATGTTCATTAATTATTCTGTGTGTTCAGTTGTTGAATCATTCATGAACCTCCCTCTAAATGAAAATTTCAACTTATAAAGCATAAAGAACTCTTACAAATTGTATAAGCTTTCTTCTGCCTTTAAAATCTGACTTTCATTTATAAAACTGTTAACCAAAGTTCCTTTAGCAGTACATTTGTTATATGAAGCAAATTATGCAATTATCTTGAACTTGAAGTTTTTATTCACAGATTATAATATATGAGAAGCATACACTCTATGTCTTCAAAAGAGAGGCATTGTTTTCTATGAAAAATACTAGCTATGGGGCAGCTAGGTGGTGCAGTAGATAGAGCACCAGCCTTGAAGTCAGGAGGACCTGAGTTCAAATCTGGCCTCAGACACTAAATACTTCCTAGCTGTGTGACCCTGGGCAAGTCACTTAACCCCAATTGCCTTAGCCACCCCCCCAAAAAAAATACAAACTAGCTATCAACCCAGAATAGTGAATAGAATATTAGAATTCTGGAGATAAAAGGGACATAAGAGATATTCCTTCATTTTGCTGAAAAGGAAAATGAGAACCATAAATGTCTTATGTATACAACTAGATGGATAGGTAGTCGAGAGAGAGAATCCAGTGAAGCCTTTGTAAGAAAAAACCCCATAGCATTTAATTTGTATTTTAAAGGATAGAAATTTAGTGAGGAAGAAAAGAAAGGCTATTCCAGTGATAGAGAGAAAAGAAAACAGAAAAACCAGAAAAGAAAGCATAGATTTTGTTTTGGGTTAGAGAACAGCTTAGTTTGGCAACATTATAGAAGATGTGAAGGGGAATGATATAAATATAATTGGAAGAATATGGTGCCAGTCCGAAATGTATTTAAGGAAGTCCCGATTTTGAGCAGAAGAATAACACTAACAGATTTATGCTTAAAAAAAATTGTTCTGGTTGCATTGGGACAGATGTATTAGAGAAAGAGTAGAGACATCAAGGATCATCTATTCCATATCAAAATACAGAGTGAATTGAAAATATTTTCTGGTCAAGTTTTATTTTTAAATCATAGCAGTAATACCTTATTCATTTGGAATGTTTGTGATCATTGAGGAAAATTAGATTGTTGTTGGTCTTTTGGACTGCTATGCTTGTACTTAAGTGATACCTATAGTTAAGAGGTGGGAAGTATATTTGGCTTTCAGAAGCAGCAGAATTTAAGAGGAATATGTTTAACCAGGAAATGTCCTTAGTTTGTTAGAAGGGTCAGAAATGAAAAATCTCTGGAGACTGATCAATAGTAATAGATAAAATAAAGAATGATGTGCTCAATGAGGTGCAGTTTAAATAGAGGAAATTTAATGGGAAGTGGCTACATTGGTAGCAGATGGACTTACTTCCTGAATTTATATCTTAGTGGAAATCTTAGAACAGTTAAAATTTGTTATTTAGATTTAGAGTCTGATAACCAATATGTATAAAGAGCCTATTTGACTGTGCTCTTATGATTTTTGCAGATTTTTTTTCACCTGTTGATTTTTTTTTTTTTTTACTAGGCTATTTTTATGATTCCCACAAATCCACCACCAACATTCCGAAAACCAGAACTTTGGTCTGATGAGTTCACTGATTTTGTCAAGAAGTGCTTAGTGAAGAGTCCTGAGCAGAGAGCCACGGCGACACAGCTCTTGCAGGTCAGTACATATGTTGCTCAATGAAGTCCCTTTTTTCCTGCCCCTCAATTTCCTGGCTTTCAGCCATGGCTGCTTTGAGTTTCATAATTCAGGAATCTTTAATAGGACTTAAACCTCTGAAGATGAACAGATTATGGCAGCTATTCTCTCATGAATCTTTTTTGGTCTTCTATTGCCATGGTTTTTTTTTAACCCCAATTTCCTTTCCATTCTAGTTTTTACCATTAAAAAAAGTTAGTTTCCTACTTTAATGTTATTTTAAAACAAAATTTTCAAAGGATTCTGTGTTCAAAAACTTAGCCCTTGTGCTTTATCCACATACTGTTTACATTGTTACTATTTCTAATATTTTCCTTCTAGTATACAGTCATTTTCTTTGTGTAAAGAAGAGATCTTTGAACTCTGAAAAAAATGAGAAGATGCAAAAATGAAGTCTAAGATTACTAAAGAGGAATAACGTACTTGAATTTTGTCTAAAGATATTCAGACCATCTTACTCACATGAGATCTAGATATTTGTTTCTTTTTTATTCTAACAGCTGTGTCAAGAGCCATTGAATATATAATAGATGTACCCCATTAAAACAAAAACAAAGAAAACTAAAAATTTTACTTTACCCTAGGTTAACAAACTCAATTTTAAAACTTATGGACTCTTTAAAACTTTCTACTCTTTTATACACTTTCTTACAAATCTTCCCATTTCTAATACCTACCCTTTCAGTCTGTCTCTTGATATCAGAGTAATTTTTATATTCAATCTCTCCTTGATATCAGAGTAAATTTTCATATATATTGATTTGATCCTGTAACTCTTCTTCTCAGAAATCTTTAGTGACTTCCTATTTCCTACCAAGTAAAGTTCATACTTTGCTTGGCATTCAGATCTTCCTATGGTCTTATGGGACCCAACATTTAAATCTTATTTCATGTTATTCCTTTCCACTTGCATTCCAGTCAGACTAGATTACTTTGTCTTTTGAATATGTCCTGTGCTTTTGTGATCCACAGTGAAGGCCTTGACAGTCTACTGCCTATGATTGCAGACAAAATCCTGGGAATTCCAGATCATGGGCTTAAGCTACTTTTCCAGGGTGCCATTCCCTACTGCTTTATGCTCAGTTCTCCTACATCCTTTTTTTTTTATTCTACTGTGTCCTTCAACTATGTTCACTGTAACCACATTCCATTGTTAATAAATATAATAAAGCACCCTTTATATAAGACCTGTTACTTCTCTCTGGAAATTGCTTTGCTTATAGCTCATATTTAATTTTTCATATACATATTGTTTCCTCCAACAGAATGTAAGCTTCTTGAGTGTATGGACTGTTGCGTTTTTGTCTTCATATCCTCATTGCCTAGCACAGTTAATTCTCTGACCATTAAATAACCTAAAGTTAAAAATTGTTCTTCATCCTGTGTAACTCTCTTCTTTGTTCACAAAAGACCATGGTAGTAAAAGGGACAAAAATTGTTAAAAATCACAAGGAAGCATTAATATAACTGCAAGATAATCTGTCTCTCCAATGTTGAGAGATGTTCTCCTTGAAGAAGAGAACTATGTCAGAATTGGTATTTGTATTATATATGAAATCATATGACTTAAAGAAGTTGCAGTTGAATAGAAGAGTAGTCCACAGATCATACTTGCACAGAAAATTAATAAATTGGTAGAATTGGTTTCATTGTTAGAGGTTACATGATATAGGGAGAAGAGTCCTAATAATAGTATTGACCACCTGAATTTAAATCCTAGCTTTATTACTTACTGGTCATGTAATATAAGATAAATCGTTTGGTTTTTCTTAGCTTCACCTCAGTCATCTACAAAATGGGGATATTAAATTTTATACTAACTCACAAGATTATTGTACTATGCTGTTATATACAAAGTGAGTTCTTACTGAGTATTATCTTATCCCCCTGCTTATTGTAGCTGGCTCTGTGAAGCCTTTCCAGATTCCTTTCAACATTAGTGTTCTCTTGTATTTATTTATTTGTGTATTTGAATACACAGCTGTATAAAAGCTCCATGAGAACACGTGTAATTTTGGTTTTGCTTATGCATAGAATATTAAAGAAAGGAATAATATAGTAAATTTGAGATTGTTGTCTTGTTTGGGGTAAATTGGGTTTTTCAATTATTTAAAGCTCCCTTAAAGACCTTTTAAAGGAGTTAATTTTTATGCTTTATTTCTCTTGTCCAAGAAGAAATGATTTTTTACTTTCTTTCCATTATTTATTTATTTATTTATTGCTAAGGCAATTGGGGTTAGGTGGCTTGCCCAGAGTCACATAGCTAGGAAGTGTTAAGTGTCTGAGACCAAATTTGAACTCAGGGTCTCCTGACTTCATGACTGGTGCTCTATCTACTGCACCACCTAGCTGCCCCCTTTCCATTTATTAATTATTATTATTATTTTTGCTTTTTTGCTGAGGTAATTGGGGTTAAGAGACTTGCCCAAGTTCACACAGCTAGGACATGTTAAGTGTCTGAGACCACATTTGAACTCAAATCCTCCTGACTTCAGGGCTGGTGCTCTATCCACTGCGCCATCTAGCTGCCCCCCTTTTCAATTGTTTTTAAGACTTATTGAGCAATGTCAAACTTTTATGATCTATGCAAAAAAAAAATAAATTGTACTGATTTCATATTTATAACAATTCTTTCTCTCTTTCTTTCTCTCTTTCTCTCTCTCTCTCTCTCTCTCTCTCTCTCTCTCTCTCTCTCTCTC
>JAJPUD010001921.1:85272-119036 GCA_023553655.1 Myrmecobius fasciatus | reverse complement strand
TCTCTCTCTCTCTCTCTCTCTCTCTCTCTCTCTCTCTCTTTCTTTCTTTCTTTCTTTCTTTCTTTCTTTCTTTCTTTCTTCAGTTGAGATTAAGTGAGTTGCCTAGGGTCACACAACCAGGAAGTGTTAAAAGTGTCTGAGGCTGGATTTGAACTCATGTCTTCCTGACAAGGGCTGGTGCTCTATCCATTATACCAATTACCTGCCTCATTACCCCTACATACACACATTCTTTATTAATTTAATTTCGTTACTTTGTGCACTACACAAAGTCTTACTCCAGTGTCTAATCCAGGAATCTTTAAGGTGCCCCTGGATTCTTAGTCTCTTACATAAGGAAGTATAAATGACAAGGAAAACAAAAAGGATTGATGATAATAGCAATATAACTGCGTATCCAAAAGAAATCCAGATTCAAGGCAATATAGTTTTAAATACATTGAAGGATTGAGTCTCCATATATCTGAATAGTGAAGATCCCTAATATTTAGAAATAATCAAAGACTATTTCTCCTGATTGAGGATGTAAAAAATTACTACACATACATATGTATATGTATATGTATACTACATATACATCTGTAAAGTCTTTTTTAAAGCTTTTTCACAGAAATATTTGCTTCTAAATGTATACTCATAAATATATAAATTTTATTCCCCTAACATGTGAAAGTCATACATAACTCTTCTCCCTCTGTGTACTATCTCAGTCTCTGGGGAGGGAAAAAGTCAGACCCTAGCTCTGTTACACGTTATACAGCACAGCCCCAGTTCTAAGCCCCAAACTTCCCTTGACCTCTGACTTTCATGTTAAGCTGACTGACTGCATCATCTTGTCTGGATCGATGGTCATCATGATTTTAACTACTGGGTCCTGTGTGGATCACTTCTGCCCACCAAATAATATTGCTTTCTGATTATAAATTTCCTTTATGATATCTTTTGTGATACATCTTTTACATATCACCATTGGTAATATGCTTCAGCCTACTTAGGTCTTCTATGTACTCCTCCATTGTCTAATGGGCCATCTGCAATTTTGTTGCTTTGGAGATTAAGGTATTATGTGGATACAAATAATTACCAAAAGAATTTGGTATTGAAAAGGAGAGTGTTGGTGTTAAACTGTCACTTGAGCAACTTATGCAGTAAGAAGGAGGCTTGTAAGCATAATACTAGGAAGGGAGTAAAAAGGTCAAAAGAGAGTAGACAAAGTTCTCTAGGTAAATTTGAGAAGGGAAAGATATCATTGACAAAGGATTAAGTAAGGCTTAAGTAACTACTTAGTTTCCACACTGACATTTTCAGGCTAATAAAATTTAACTTAATTTAGGTTGTATTTATATAAGAGCATCTTATTGGGATTAAGCCAAAAATGTGGACAGATTCATTCATTGCAGCTTGTACATTGTATTAGGAATTGTAGAAGTAGAATTTATAAATGTATGTGTTGCTAGTTAAGTGTTTTCTGGCAAAAATATGTTGAAGTCTGCAGATATTTTTTTCTTAAGCCCCAAACTAATATGATGCTACTCTAATTTGAAATTTCTCTATATTTTTAAAATATATGAAGATATATGCTGATATTACTATTTACATTTTGCATTTGAGGAATTTTATTAATTGACATTAAATTTTATTAATATTAACTATTGGAATGATACATAGGCTTTTGTCTTCCCATTTTTTTCTTAATTTCAGAAACCTTTATATCCAGAATACAGAAATCCCTTGCTTTAAGAATATGTAACTTTTATGGTTAAGAACTTTTTTGTTTAACATTTGAAACCTTTCATAATCAGGTCTTAGACTTATCTTCTCAGGATTATTCTTCCTCCTTATTCATTTCACCTATTATTATTCTGTTTATATGGTGTTCCATCACTTGTCCTCCATGCCTACAATGCACTTCCTCCTAAATTTTATCTTTTGAAACCTCCAACTCCCTTCAAGTATTAGCTAAAGTGCCACATTCTTCAGGAAACCTTTTCTTACCTTTCCTTTCCATTCTCTCCCCCATTATATCTGTAAAAGGTAAGCTCTTTAAGGACAGAAATTGACATTTGTATTTGTGTCCTTAGCTCCTAATACTCTGACACTTAATAAATGCTAGTTTATACTTGTTATGATATAACTTCTTTATTTTATTATATTCTTTACTTATAGAAAAACTCACTGCAGGTTCTTTTTAAACAGGAAACCTTTTAAACAGATTTCTTAATGCATTTAAGTTTATTTGATTTGTGAAAATTCAATTTATGTACAGTCATTTTACATTTTGTAAAATAAAATCTACTAGAATTCTTTTCAGTAGATTGGCCCAATTTGCTGTAATTAACAAATCAATCAGCAAATATTCATTAAGTTTATAGAATTGATTAAAAACATCTTTTTCTGGCCTTTGCCCTTTGCAAAATAGACTAAACACAAAAATGATGATTTTTATCATCAGTCATATAACAACAAAGAGCATCATGTAATACTAAAATGACACATAGTCTTCCTTGTTAATCCCACCTCTTATCTGTGTATTCAAAGACTTTAGTGTTAAAAATCCTCTTAGCACCTTAATTGCATTCATCTGTACCCAATTTCAGTGTACATATATCAGTATAGAAAACTCAGATTTTAACAATTTCTTAGTTAAACTACCTATCTGACTTTAAACCTTGTAATTCCACTCCATACTTATCTCCTATCCTGTCATCCTTCCTTTATACACCATCTACTCTTTGTTTTCATTCTAACTTTTGATCTATTGATCTACTTTATTCTACTAGTCTATCTCCCCACCTGTCTTTACTTGGTTCCTAAGTTTGCCTTGATTACAGAGCTTAATGTTTTAATGTTTCATTAAGTACTAATGTTGCTAAAATATTTGTCTAAAGAAACTGCTTTCAGATGGGATTTTTAAACAGTTTTGAAGAGAAAATTATCTGTGATATAATTTTGGGAACTTGCACCTCTTTGTGTGGAGTGATGCCCTGCTTTTGTGGGAACAGTTTAATATTATAAATAGGCAGAGAAATTTTTCATTTATTAAAAATTATGTATTAATTAATTTTTACATTCCATTTTATTAACCTCACCTTTAATTTAGGATTT
This sequence comes from Myrmecobius fasciatus, assembly GCA_023553655.1. NCBI lineage: Eukaryota > Metazoa > Chordata > Mammalia > Dasyuromorphia > Myrmecobiidae > Myrmecobius > Myrmecobius fasciatus. Next base: position 115,931 of record JAJPUD010001921.1, on the reverse strand, counting down.
ATTTATTTTTGGGGGGACTATGCAATTGGGATTAAGTGACTTGCCCCAGATCACATAGCTAGTAAGTCTTTAGTGTCTGAAATCACATTTGAACTCAGGTCCTCCTGATTTGAGGGCTGGTATTCTATTGCACCATCTAGCTGCCCCTCATTTCTTAAAAATTAGAGAAAAGTGAGTATGAATAAACTTAATTTTAAGGGCACCAAAGAGAATGACTATCATATTGAGAACTCAAGAGTTATAAAGCCTTATGATACATCAACTAATTTGCTTGTAACTGATTTATGAATAAAAAATATAAGATAAAAATGACAAATCATATAAATATTTGGAGGCTATGATATGATTGAAAAAGGACTGTTAATTTGATGGGAGAAATTTGGGGAGAAGTGAGTTAGATGAAAGATGAGTCATAGAGATACTACTGTCATCTGAGATATTACTTCATACCTCTCAGGCTGGCTAAAATGACAAGAAAAAATAATGATAAATGCAGAGGGAATGTGGGAAAGCTGGGATAATAATGCATTGTAAATGGAGGTGAAATGATACAACCATTGTGAAGAATAATTTGGAACTATGCCCAAAGGTCTATAAAACTCTGCATACCTTTTGATCCAGCAGCCTCACTAAGGACCCATATGTGCTTGTGCTTTTGTTTTTTGTTTTTGTTTTTTCTTTTGCTCTGATTTTTCTTGCACAGTATGACAGATATGGAAATATGTTTAAAAAGATAGCACATTTCACTCATATCAGATTTTTTGCTGTTTAGGGGAGGGAAGAGATATAGGAGGGAGGGAGAAAATTTTGGGACACAGTATTACAAAATGTTGAAAAACTATATTTATATTCTACTGAAAGCATAAACCAGTCATAATCCTGTGACTAATGAGATTATTATGTATAAAATGTAGCCCCTCTGCATTGATCTACCGCTTATCTGAAAAGGCAATATCACCATCTTTTTCTCAACCCTCATCTGTCGTGACAGTGTCCTGTTGAATATGTCCTTCCACCATTTATATTCTTTTCTATACCTTTTGAAAATGTTTGAGAAGATTTTAATATTGTAATTATTCTTTAAGCAGTATCTTAAAAGAATTTTGCTGATGTAATTAACAAATATTTCCTCTATATGGAAGCACAGAAATAAAATTTCAAAGCTAGATTATTTACCTTCCCTTCCTCCAAAACTCTATTGCTTTTCCACATAACTATTAAAACTATATGTTCTTTCTTGGTGGATTTTTCCTGTTCTTCAGAGGCATAGGAGTTACATGTCTTAATTACCATATAGCCAGGTTAGGGGAGTTTTAGCATGGAAAGGTACACATACAACAAATATCCTGTTTATGTATGCTATGAAGAGAAATAAAATAGTTTCACATAGTTTTGAAATTAGGACAGTATTTGTTTGCTGTAAGAAATAGTTGTTCTTTTTCGACTGTTTCACATTTCACTGTTGGAAAGGATTATATTACTCGATATATTAAAACACAAATCTGCTGAAAAAGGCAACAAAAATGGTTGCTCTTCTTTTGACTTCTAATTTGTGCTGTCAGCTTGTAAAGATTAATTAAGTACTGTAACTGAATATTAGAATAGGTTTATTTTTATGTGTCATGCAATCATTAGTATGTTTTATTTACTACTTAATGCCCACTTCCTTTGGACAGTTATACCTTTAAGTATAATGCAATTGTTAGTTACATGGTTGCATTTTCCTATATTTTGATGTTTTGTTTAAAAAAATATACAAACACAAAAGCAAAATTTTTAGTTCTAGAGCCGCTGAAAGATTATCTGTTCTGTTACCTAGGGTTTTAATTATTTTATTACAAAAATACTAAAAAATATTTACAATTGAGGCATATGATCCTGATTTACTTTCATATGTTGCTTTTAACATGTTAGATGGAATTAAGAAAAATCTGTTGTATTTATGCTGTATAATTTTACCTTCCTAGCATCCTTTTATCAAGAATGCCAAACAAGTATCAATTCTAAGAGACCTGATCACGGAAGCTATGGACATAAAGGTCAAAAGACATGAAGAACAGCAACGAGAACTAGAAGAAGAGGAAGACAATTCGGTTTGTAATTATCCATTATTTTTCCAGAAATGTTGGTTTTACTATTCAAAATATGATTCAGCTTGCCAAAACTGACCTAAGCAGAATTTTTCTAGAGTTGCTCAAAACAATTGCCAAATTGTCTTGTTACTGCATCCAAATTGTTACTGGACATGTTTTATGTTAGTATCAACTTTAAAAAAGACTGATATGTACATAAATTTGTTACTATTACATAAGCTCATGATTGAGTGTTGAAATAAGAATTAAATTTCATTCATTATCATAATCACTCTCAGTATTGAAATTTAGCACTATTCCAAAGCCACATTATCATAGATTATATCAAATATATTAGTTATTAGTGATGCATGAAGATCGCATTGTTCTCAGAGGGAGAAATATGACTTTATAACATAACTGTCAGCAATTTAGACTGAATCAGTGAACTGGATTATTGCGCCTTTTACTTTTGTCTACTTCCATTTTTAGTTTCATTAATCACTCATCCATCACTTTTAGTTCATCTATATTGTTTAATCCATTCATTCATGTCTGACTCTTTGTGATCCCATTTAGGATTTTCTTGGGAAAGGTCCTGGAGTACTTTGCCATTTTCTTCTCCAACTCATTTTACTGATGAGGAAATGAGGCAAAAAAGAATTAAGTGATTTACTTAGGGTCAGATAGATACTAAGTGTCCGATGTGGGATTTGAATTCAGGTCTTCCTGACTCTAGGCCTGACACTCTACTGTATAGTAGAAATCATTTTATACAGTGATTTATTCTATTTTGATCCATTTCATTTTGATTGCCCAACCTGTGCAACAGTCTTAGAGTACTTATATCTATTTTAATACTTACTTTGTCAAAGTCCCAGGGGTCAAGATGGCAGAGTGATACCAGAAAGCTGCTTGAGCTCTCTGTTTCCCTTCTGAACAGTGTCAGAATGAAACCATTCTCCAATTCAAGATAGATTAGAAGGCCTTCAAGAAAAGTCAGTCTCACAGAGTGAAAGGGTTGTTCAGTCCAGCTTGGATAGTGTTTAGGAAAGCCAGTAAGAGAATCTTAATCATAGCAGATCAGCAATTGAGACCCTTGATCCTGGTTAGTAGCAGAGCTGATCAGTGGAGCAGCCTCCAGTCCCAGCACAAAAGGCAAATTGGAAGCCCAGGAAACCAGTCTGTTGTGTGGAGAGAGTAGGTAGAGTTATTTCTTGCTGTGAGCAAGACACCAAACACAAGAGGCTCCTATGTTCAAAGACTCTGCAACATAAGAAGCTTGGAATAGGGCCTCCTTTATCCCAGGAACAGAGCTCAACCGTAAACATCACAAAATAGGAAAAAAGCAAAAAAGAAAGAAAATGAGCAAGAAATGGAAAAGAACTTTTAACCATAGAAAGCCACTATCATAACAGGGAAAACCAGAACATCAATTCAGAAGAAGACAAAATGTCCACATGGGAAATCTCAGAGGGTGATATGAATTGGTCTCAAGCCCAAAGAGGCTTTTTGGAAGTGCTCATAAAAGATTTTTAAAGGCAAATAAGAGAGGTACAAGAAAAGGGAAAAAAAGGAGATGTATGCAGGAGAGCATCAACAGCTTGGAAAAGGAAGGATAAAAATTGATTGAAGAAAATTCCTTAAAAAACACAATTGGCCAAATGTAAAAAAAAATCAGCTGAAGAAAATAGCACCTTGAAAAGTGGAATTAATCAAATGGAAAAAGATATTAAAAGCTAATTGGACAAAATTATATATTAAAAACTGGAATTGGACAAATGGAAGTTAATGACTCTATGAGACATCAAGAATCTGTCAAACAAAATGAATGGCAAAGTGAAAGAAAATATAAAATACCTCATTAGAAAAACAAACTGGCCTGGAAAATAGATCCTGGAGAGACAATTTAAAAATTAGAAGTTCATGACCAAAAAAAAGAACCTGGATAGCCTTCTTCAGGAGATCATCAAGGAAAACTGCCCTGATATACTAGAATCAAATGGCAAAATAATCATTGAAAGAATCCATTGATCACCTCAGGAAAGAGATCTCAAGGGAAAACTCCAAGAAACATTGTTGCAAAACCCCAAAGTTATATTCTCGAGATAAAAATACTGTAAACTTCTAGAGAAAAAAAATAATTCAGGTATTGAGGAGTTACAGTCAGGATTATCCAGGATCTGGCAGCTTTTACAGTAAAGGGTCGGAGGGCCTGGAAAAACCATATTCTGAAAGACAAAGGATTTAGGATTACAGCCAAGAATCAACCACCCAGCGAGACTGAGCATTATCTTTCAGGGGAGGAAATGGATATTCAATAAAGTAAGAGACTTTCAAATCACTTTAAAAAGACCAAAACTAAACAGAAAATTTGTTCTTCAAATATAGGATTCCAGAGAAGCATAGAAAAGTGAACAAGAAAGGGGAAAAAAATACCCACATATTATTTAAAAATTAAACTGTTTATATCCCTAGATGGAAAACAATACTTATAAATTCTGAGAACTGTATCTTTTATTATTATATTATATATTACATATAATTATATAATAATATATAATATATATTATCATATATATTATATATTAAAGGGGGTATACACAGAAAGAGGGTATAGATATAAATTGACTTTGATGTTATGATATTTTAAAAAAAACATTGAGGGGTAGAAAAAGGATTGTCCTAGGAGAAGAGGAAAGGGGAGGTAAAAGGAGGTAAATTAAGTCACATGAAGAGGCACAAAATACAACAGAGGGAAAGAAGGGAGAAGGATGAATATTGTCTGCAGCTTGATCTTATCAGTTTTGGCTCAGAGGGGATAATATGTTCATTTAATTGAATATAGAAATTTATAAGGAAGGAGTAGAAAAGGGAAAGAAAAAAAGAGAGGCTAGATAGAAGGGAGGGCAGGTTGAAGGTGATATGGGTCAGAAACAAAACACTACTAAGGAGGGACAGGGTGGAAAGAGAACAGAAGTATATAAAGGGGAGAAAATAGGATGGAGGAAGATACAGAGCTGGTCATCATAATTGAAAATGTGAATGGGATGAACTCTCCCATAAAATAGAAGCAGATAGCTGAGTGGATAAATATTTTGTTTACAAGAAACACATTTGAAACAGAGATACATACAGAGTAATGGTAAAAAGCTGAAGCAGAATTTGTTATTTTTCAGCTGAAGGGAAAAAAAAAGCAGGGGTAGCAATTCTGATCTCAGAATTGCTGAGCAAAAGCAAAAGCAAAACTACATCTAATTAAAAGAGATAAAGAAGGAAACAACATATTATTAAAGGATACCATAGACAATGAAGTGGTATTGATACTAAATGTATATGCACCAAGTGGTGGTATAGCATCTAAATTTTTATGGAAGTTACACCAGTTTCTGGCAGAAATAGACAGCAGAACTATACTAGTGGGGGACCTTAACCTCTGGCTCTCAAATCTAACCACAAAATAAACAAGAAAGAAACTAGGGAGATTAATAGAATCTTAGAAAACTTAGACATGATAGACCCCTAGAGAAAATTGAATAAAGATAGAAAAGAATATACTTTTTTCTCAGCAGTACTTGGTACCTATACAAAAATTGACCATGTACAGTATACTATACATGGTCAATTTTTGTATAGGTACCAAGTACTGCTGAGCATAAAAATCTTACAATCAAATGCAGAAAAGCAGAAATACTAAATGCTTCCTTTTAAAATCATGATTCAATAAAAATTAGATTCAATAAAGGATCAGGAAAAGATACTAAAAACCAATTGGAAATTAAATAATTTAATTCTAAAGAGTGAGTGGGTCAAACAGCAAATCTTAGAAACAATCAATAATTTCATACAAGAGAAGGACTATAATGAGACAACATACCAAAATCTATGGGATGAAGCCAAAGCAGTTCTTAGGGGAAATTTTATATTTCTAAATAGTTAATAGGAATAAAATAGAGAGATCAGTGAATTGGGCAAGCAACTAAAAAAGCTAGAAAAAGAACAAATTGAAAGCCCTCAATTAAATATCAAATTAGAAATTCTGAAACTCAAGGGAAAAATTAATAAAAATGAAAGCAGTAAAACTATTTAATTAGTAAAACTAAGAATTGGTTTTATGAAAAAAACCAACAAAATACTTAAACCTTTTGTTAATTTGATTAGAAAAAGGAAAGAAAAAACCAAATTACCAACATCAAAAATGAAAAGAGCGAACTTAACACCAATGAAGAAGAATTTAAAGCAATAATTAGTAGCTAGTTGGCCAACTGTATGCCACAACCTTGACAATCTACTTGAAATGAATGAATATTTACAAAAGTATAAATTGCCCAAATCAACAGAAGAAGAAATAAAATACTTAACCCTAATTTAGAAAAAAATCATTGAACAAATCATCAATGAACTTTCTAAGAAAAAATCCTTCAAGACCAGATAGATTTAAAAGTGAATTCTACCTAAAATTTAAAGAACAACTAATTCCAATACTATGTAAACTATTTGGAAAAATAGACAAAGTAGGAGTTCTGCAAGGTTCCTTTTATGACACAAATATGATGCTGATATCTAAACCAGGAAGAGCCAAAACAGAGAGAAAAATTACAGACCAATCTCCCTAATAAGTGTTGATGCAAAAATTTAAATACAATATTAGCATAGAGATTACAACAACTTATCAGCAAGGTAATACTATGACCAAGTAGGATTTATATCAGGAATTTAGGACTGGTTCAAAATAAGGAAAATTATTGACATAATTGACCATATCAATAACCAGACAACAGAAATCATAAGATTATCCCAATAGATGCAGAAATTTTTTTTTGACTTAATACAGCATCCATTCCTATTAAAAACATTAGAGAGCACTTTACCTTAATGGAGTATACTTTAAAATGATAAGCATCATCTATCTAAAATCATCAACAAGCATTATTTGTAATGGGGAGAAGTTAGATGCATTCCCAGTAAGATCAGGTTTGAAACAAGAATGCTCATTATGACCACATTATTTGAGATTGTACTAGAAATATTTGTTTTAGCAATAAGAAAAATAAATTAAAGGAGTTGAAGTAGGCAATGAGGAGATAAAACTGCCACTTTTTGCAGATGATATAATGGTATATCTAGAGAACCCTAGAGAATTATCCAAAAATCTATTTGAAACAATTAACAGCTTTAGCAATGTTGCAGGATAGAAACTAAACCCACACAAGTCATCAACATTTCTATATGCTAACAAAGCCCAGCAGCAAGAGATACAAAGAGAAATTCCATTAATCCCAATAAACTTTGGACGGAAAGTGCCAATTGCATTCAGAGAAGAGAATTTTGGAGACTGAATGTAAATCAATACATGTTATATTCACTTTTTTTCTTCTATTGTTTTTTTTTTCTCATGATTTTTCCCTTTTGTTCTGATATTTCTCTCTCAACACGATTCATAAGGAAATATGTTAAAAAATGAATGTTCATGTTTAAACAAAAAATGTTGTTTTTGCATGTAACTGGGGAAAATAGAAATTTAAAAAAAAAGAAAAAAATTATTTGCTTTGTTTAGCTTTAAGAGTAGTAAATGTAGAGGCAGGAGACTAGAATTCAAATTACATAAGATACTTAACCTCTCAGTTTTTAAAATGGAAAAAAATAGTATTTCTATTGTATTTCATAGGATGATTATAAACCATTAAGTATAAATGTGAATTACTATTATGATCATCAATAATGTAAATATTAGAGATTCTGACTATCTTTTTATATGTTGTGTTATGATCAGGTAATGATGAATTTTAGGTTTGTATTAACAAGATGAAATTCATTATGGATCAATGCTGTAATCATATACTTGGGTTTTAGAAGTTGATTTCACAAGTACAATTTGGAATGACGTGGTTGGTTAGAAGTTTGTTTGAAAAAGATATGGGAGTTTTTAATAAACTCCCTCAGATTTGCTAGGATTTAGTAATATGATATTACAATTAAGAAACTGTATTGAGAGCGGCATAGCTTTCAGAAATAAGGAGGCGATAGTCATTCTTACTGTGTCATGATCAAACCACATTTGGAGTATTATATTTGGTTTTATGCACTGTATTTTAGAAGATAAGCTGGGTAGTATTCAGAGAAGGAGTACTAGAATGCTGGAGGACCTTGAATATGTTCACAAGGATGGTCTGAAGAAATTGGGGGTATTTAATTTAGAGAAAAAATACTCAAAAAAGATAGAAGAGCTGTTTTAAAGGACTCAAACTTTTCATTTTTCAAGATGGATTAGATTTATTCTATTTAGACTCAGGAGTTGAAGCCAGAAGTGTAGAAGTTGCAAAAAGGCACACATAGTATTGGTTTAAAGAACAACTTTCTAACAACTATAATTATCCTAAGTATAATGAGCTGTCTTGCAAAGTGGCATTGAAAGTGTTCAGGCAAGGCTGGACGACTTTATTGGGTGTGCTACAGTGAATATTCTATTTTTTTTTAATTAAAGCTTTTTATTTGCAAAACATATGTATGGGTAATTCTTCAACATTGACCCTTACAAAGCTTTCCGTTGCAAATTCCCCCCCCCCCCAGTCCCCTCCCCTAGATGGCAGGAAGTCTACTACATGTTAATTATGTTAAAATACTTGACAAATCAAATATGTATGTGTGTATATACATATATATACACATACATATATATATATATATTTACAGTTATCTTGCTGTGCAAGAAAAGTCAGATCTACAAGAAAAAAAAATCTAAGAAGGGAAACAATGCAAGCAAACATCAATAGAGAGCATGAAAATGTTATGTTGTGGTCCACATTTCATATCCCTCTCTCTGGGTGTATATGGCTTTCTTCACTGAACAATTGGAACTGATTTGAAACATTTCATTGTTGAAGAGAGCCATGCCCATCAAAATTGATCATCATAGAGTCTTGTTGTTGCCATGTATAATGATCTCCTGGTTCTGCTGATTTCACTCAGCATCAGTCCATGCAAGTCTCTCCAGGCCTCTCTGAAATCATCCTGGTGGTCCAGAGATATAAAATTACCCCTTATAACTACTTTGGCTGTATCCCACAAATTTTGGTATGTTTTATCATTATTGTCATTTGCCTGAATGAAATTATTGATTCTGTCTATGATTTGCTCTTTCACCCATTCATTCTTTAAAATTAGATTATTTAATTTCCAATTAAATTTTGGTCTATTTTCTCTTGGCCTTATATTACATGTGATTTTTATTGCATAATGATCTGAAAAGGATGCATTTACTATGATCTGAAAAGGATGCATTTACTATTTCTGCCTTTCTGCATTTGATTTTGAGGTTTTTATGCCCTAACACATGGTCAGTTTTTGTATAAGTTCCATGAACCATTGAGAAAAAAGTAAACTCCCTTCTCCACCCATTCAATTTTCTCCAAAGATCTATCATACCTAACTTTTCTAACATTTTGATTAATTTCCTAGCTTCTTATTTATTTTGTGGTTTAATTTATCTAATTCTGAGAGAGCAAGGTTGAGATCCCCCACTAGTATAGTTTTGCTATCTATTTCTTCTTGCATCTCTCTTAATTTCTCCTCTAGGAATTTGGATGCTATACCACTTGGTGCATATATATTTAATATTGATATTGCTTCATTGTCTATGGTACCCTTTAGTAAAATATAGTTTCCTTCCTTATCTCTTTTAATTATATTTACCTTCGCTTTTACTTGATCTGAGATCAGGATTGCTACCCCTGCTTTTTTTTTGTTCACCTGAAGCATAGTAGATTCTGCTCCAGCCCTTTACCTTCACTCTGTATGTATCTCTGTGTTTTAGATGTGTTTCTTGTAAACAACATATTGTAGGATTCTGGCTTTTAATCCAGTCTGCTATCTGCTTCTGTTTTATGGGAGACTTCATCTCATTCACATTCACAGTTAAAATAACTAAATCTGTATTTCCTGCCATCTTATTTACCCAAAGTTATGTTTTTCTCTTTCCTTTCTCCTTTCTCCCTTTCCCCCTCCCCAGTATTTTGTTTTTGATGACCACTTCCCTCTAACAGTCCTCCCTCCTTTAGAGCCCCTCCCCCCTTTTTAAACCTTTCCCCTAATTCTTCTATTTTCCCTTTTATTAGTCTATCCCTTTCTTTTCCTCCTTTCCCTCCCACTTCCCTATAAGGAGGGACAAGTTTTTCTGTGAAACCAAATGTGTCTGATATACTTTTTTAGAGCCCAATCTGATGAAAGTAAGACTCACACAATGCTCATCGCCCTGCCTTTTCCCCCTCAATTATATTAGATTTTCTTTACCTCTTCATGAAATTTTACCTTATTTTTACCTCCTTTTCTTTTTAACTTTATTTTACCTCCTTTCCCCTCTTTTGCCAATATGATAACCCTTCCACCTCTAGTTTCTTTTTCATTTTACCAAAGTTAAAATCAAATTATACCCCTATTCTTTAAGTATATCCATAGTAGAAATATAATTCTCAATAGTTCTTTCCTTTTTACCTTTTTCTGTTTCTCTTGAGTTCTGTGTTTGGAGGTCAAATTTTTTGTTCAGATCTGGTCTTTTCATTAGAATTAGGCGAAATTCACCTATATCATTGAATGACTATCTTCTTCCCTGGAAGATAATGCTCATTCTAGCTGGATAACTTATTGTTGGCCATAATCCAAGTTCCTTTGCCTTTTGGAATATCTGATTCCAGGCCCTTTGATCCTTTAATGTGGAAGCTGACAGATCTTGTATGATTCTAATTACAGTTCCTGGGTATTTGAATTGTTTCCTTCTAGCTGCTTGCAATATCTTTTCCTTGGTGCGATAATCCTGAAATTTAGCCACGATATTCCTTGGGGTTTTAATTTTGGGGTCTCTTTCAGGAGGTGATCTGAGAATTCTTTCGATGGCGATTTTGCCTTCTGATTCTAAAACTTCAGGGCAGTTTTCTTTCATGATTTCCTGGAAGATAGTGTCTAGGTTCTTTTTTTTTTCATCATGGCTTTCAGGGAGTCCAATAATCTTTAGATTGTCTCTCCTAGAGATGTTTTCCAAGTCAGTTTTTTTTTTTTAGGAGATATTTCATATTCTTTTGTTTTTGTTTGATTTTTGAAGTCTTATTGAGTCATTCACTTTCATTTGTTCAATTATAATTTTTAAAGTATTCTTCAGTTACCTTTTTTAGCTCCTTTTCTAATTGGCCAATTGATTTTTTTTTTTTTTTTTTGCTTTTTGCTGAGGCAATTGAGGATAAATGACTTGCCCAGGGTCACACAGCTAGGGAATGTTAAGTGTCTGAGACCAGTTTTGAACTCAGGTCCTCCTGACTTCAGGGCTGGTGCTCTATCCACTGCACCACCCAGCTGTCCCGCCAATTGAATTTTTTTGTTCATTGCACTCTTTTTCCATTTTGCCAATTTTGTTTTTCAGTGAGTTGTTTTTTTTTCCATTTCACCAATTTTGTTTTTCAGTGAATTGGTGTCTTTTTCATCTCTCTTTTGTAGGGCATTATATCCTTCTTGCAATGATCTCAATTCATTTCCCCATTTTTCTTCTAACTCTCTTTTGAGATTCTTTATGCAATCTTCCAGGAAAGCCTTGTGAAATGGGGACCAGCTCATGTCTCCCTTTGTGACTTCCTCTGGGGTTGCTTTCTCTTTAGGAACCTCAGGATCTGAGGTCTGTCCTTCTTTCTCTCCATAAAAGCTGTCTATGGTGAGAGTTCTTTTCTGTTTCTTACTCATTTTTAGACCTTGAGGTCTGTTTAAAGCAGAGGAGCGGCAAATGCTTCAGTTTGCTTGGGGCAGTTCAGGTAGTTGACTTTTCATGCTGGGCTGGCCTGGCTAGGACCGGCGCCTGCAGTGGGTTACAATCTGCTTTTTACGAAAGGTAGATATGCCAAAGCACCTGCCCGCAACCAGAACAAAGTGGCCCAAGAGTTTCCCAGGGACTTCCCAGGTGCTTAGAATTCAACAAACTTTATCCCAGCCCCGGTCTCCTGCCCTGGCTGCATGTTGCCACCTGAGCTCGGCAAGCAGCCCAACCCCCTGCCCGTCTGAAACAGACCTGCTCTGGAGCTCTTCTCCAAGGTAACTTTTGCTGGAAATGTGTTGTACTCCAGATATTTGGGGGAGCTTTCATTTTAGAACTAGTTCAGAGGCTTCATCTGCTGTTGGTTTGAGAGAAGATCAGAGGAGTTCATAGAGAGTCGTGTCTGTACTCCGCCATCTTGGCTCTGCCTCCTATAGTGAATATTCTATAGGAAAACTTCCATGTAGACTCTTTGTAAAGTATCTTACTTGATAAAAAGCTTCAGCCAGATTACATTTAATGCCTTATGTATTAATAAGGAATTTTCTCTGTAGTGACATATATCAAGGATAGAATTTTAATCAGAGGTACTGTGTAGAAAAAAGGTTTCATGGTACTCTATTATGTCAAAATGCTGTTTTTGTGATCAACAAAGAATGAACTTTTATATTCTCTTTAACTTTTTATCAGTATTATAATTATGAAGATGAGGTCAACTATAGAAAATAATTTGTTTTTTTTTCATACTTTCATCAAACGTATTATATATAACATATATAATATATGTATATATATATCATTCTGAATCCATAGATCATTGTAAAATATAAAGATGAGAAAATGGATATTTGAAGCAGTAATTCTTTATGGTTTCGCAATCACAGAATCTCAGATTTTAAAGGGGCCTCCTAGGACTTTTAGTCAAATTCATTTCTAAAAAATAAAATCTCTGTAATATAATACATGACAGTCTATTCTTTGCTTAAAGACCTCTAGTGCTGGGGGATGCCTTTTCAATATGGGGCATTCTTATTTTTTTTATGGACAACTAATTTTACTCTAGATTATGGTAGGCCTGGAATATCAGGGCCCGGAATTTAACTTTTAGAGTCACTGATGATCCAGTAGTGGAAGGATCTGTTAATGAATGGCATTGCATTAGGCAGTCTTCTAGAAGTGTAAAATGAATTTGAGATGGCAGTTAATTGAATAATGGGATCATTGATTCAATTCAGTTTTGAAAGTAGAGAAATCCTTTAGGAGGTTATTATAATAGTCAAGATGAGGAGACATGAAGCTTTGAACTAGACTTGGTGAATGAAAGGAATTAGATGTGAGAAAAATTTAAGAGGTGTAATCAACAAAATTTTAGCAACTAATAGGATTTATGGAATAATGGATAAAGAGAGAGACACAGATTAAAGCTAAAAGGCTAGAGCAGAATGTATTATCTTCAGTCCAAGTAGAAAAAAAGCAGATGTAGCAATTCTAATCTTAGACAAAACAAAAGCAAAAATAGAGCTAATTAAAAGAGATAAGGAAGGAATTACAGTTTTTTAAAAGGTACCATAGACAATAAAGTAATATCAATATTAAACATATATGGACCAAATTCTTTGAGAATAAGTTATCGGTTACACAAAAATATACTGGGGAATCTCAACCTCCCCCTCTCAGAATTAGATAAATTAGATTTATATAACCACAAAATTACCAAGAAAGACATTTTTGGACAAAATTGAATGATACAAAGGAATGTATCTTTTTTCTCAGTGGTCTGTGGCACTTACACAAAATTAACTATGAATTAGGGCATAAAGACCTCACAATTAAATGCATAAAGAATTAAATAGTAAATCCATCATTTTCAGATCATGATGCAGTAAAAATTACATGAAATAAAGAGACAGAGAAACAGAGACTAAAATCTGATTGAAAATGAAACAATCCAAAGAATGAGTGGATCAAAAAACAAATCAAAGAAATAATTATTAATTTCATCTAAGAAAGAACAATACCAAAACACATGGGATGCAGCCAAAGCAGTTCTTTTTTTTTTTAATTAATACTTTTTATTTGCAAAACATATGTATGGGTAATTCCTAAACATTAACCCTTACAAAGCTTTCTGTTACAAATTTTTCCCCCCTACTCCCCACCCCTCCCCTAGATAGCAGGATATCCACTACATGATAATTATGTTAGAATACTTAAGAAATCGAATATATGTATAGTTATTGTCACACATCATTTTTTTGTTCAGGAGAAATCCTATCTATAAGAGAGAATAATCCGATAAAGGAAATACAATGCAAGCAAACATCAATAGAGAACATGAAAATGTTGTGTTGTGGTCCACATTTCACATCCCTCTCTCTGGGTGTATATGGCCTTCTTCACTGAACAATTGTAATTGGTTTGAAGCATTTCATTGTTGAAGAGAGTCATGTCCATTAGAACTGATCCTCATATAGTACTGTTGTTGCCGTGTACAACGATCTCCTGGTTCTGCTCATCTCACTCAGCATCAGTTCATGCAAGTCTCTCCAGGCTTCTCTGAAATCGTCCTGTTGGTCATTTCTTACAAAGCAATAATATTCCATAACATTCATATACCATAATTTATTCAGCCACTCTCCAATTGATGGGCATCTACTCAGTTTCCAGTTTCTAGCCACCACAAAAAGAGCTGCCACAAACATTCTTGCACATGTGGGGCCCTTTCCTTCTCTTATGATTTCTTTGGGATATAAGCCCAATAGAAACACTGCTGAGTCAAAGGGTATGCACAGTTTGATAACTTTTTGAGCATAGCTCCAAATTGCTCTCCAGAATGGTTGGATCCGTTCACAGCTCCACCAACAATGCATCAGTGTCCCAGTCTTCCCACATCCTCTCCAACATTCATCGTTATCTTTTCCAAAGCAGTTCTTTAGGGAAATTCTATATCCCTGAGTACTTACATGAATAAAATAGATAAAGAAGAGGTTGTACAACTAAAAGAGCTAGAAGAAAGGACAAATTAACCCCCCAATGCAGTACGAAATTAGAAAATCTGAAAATCAAAAGAGATTAATAAAATTGAAAATAAAAAACTATTGAAATAATCAATAAAACTTAGAGTTGGTTTTATGAAAAAACCAACAAAATAGATAAACCTTTAGTTAATTTGATTAGAACAAGTAAAGAAGGAAACCAAATTACCAGCATCAAAAATGAAAAATGTTAATTTATCACCAGTGAAGAAGAAATTAAACCAGCAATTAGGAGCTATTTTGCCCAACTATATGCCAACAAACCTGAAAATCTAATTGAAATGGATGAATATTATTAGAAGAGTAAATAAAATGCTTATCCCTATTTTAGAAAAAAGAAATTGAATAAGCTCTCAATTGAACTCCATAAGAAAAACTCTCCAGGGCCGGATGAATTTACAAGTAAATTTTACTAAACATTTAAAAAACAATTAGTTCCAATACTATATAAGCTATTTGGAAAAATAGTAAAGGAATCCCACCAAATTCCTTTTATGACACAGATGTAGTGTTGATACCTTAACTAAGAAGAGCCAAAATAGAGAAAGAAAATTACAGACCAATCTCTCTAATGAATATTGATGAAAAAATTTTAAATAAAATATGAACAAAGGATAACTTATCAGCCGGCTAATACATTGTAACAAGGTGAGATTTATACCAAGAATTCAAGGCTTGTTCAATATCAGGAAAAGTATCAGCATGATTAAAAAAAAAAACCCCAAAAAACTAATATCCCTACTTTTTTTCAATATTTTATTAGAAATGTTAGCTTTAGCAATAAGAGAAAAAGAAATTGAAGGAATTGGAGTAGGAAGTGAGGAAATAAAAATAGTACTCTTTGCAGATGATATGATGGTATACTTAGAGAAT
The DNA here is from genome assembly GCA_023553655.1 of Myrmecobius fasciatus. Classification (NCBI taxonomy): domain Eukaryota; kingdom Metazoa; phylum Chordata; class Mammalia; order Dasyuromorphia; family Myrmecobiidae; genus Myrmecobius; species Myrmecobius fasciatus. The sequence goes on along the minus strand of JAJPUD010001921.1, from coordinate 100,161 downwards.
CAACTAAAAAAACTATTTGAAACAATAACTTTAGCAAAGCTGCAGGGTATATAATAAACCCACATAAATCATCTGCATCTGTATATGTTATCTACAAAGCCCAGCTGCAAGGGATAAAAAGAAAAATTCCCCTTAAAATAAATGTAGATAAAATAAAATATTTGGGTGTCTACCTGCCAAGATAAACCAGGAATTATATCAACACAGTTACAAAACACTTTCCACACAAATAAAGCGTCATCTAAACAATTGGAAAAATATCAAGGGCTCATATGACTGAGCTAATATAATAAAAATGATAATTCTACCTAAATTCACCTGTTCTTTCAGTGCCATACTAATTAAATTGCCAAAAAATTATTTTATGGAAGTAGAAAAAAATAACAAAATTCATTTTGGGAAAAAAAAAAAAGGTCAAGAATATCAAGAGAATTATTACTTGGGGGCGGGGAGGGGAGATGAGGAAAGAGGAAATTCAAAGTTTCCTTGAATTACAGAAATTCAATCTGTTGCCAGGCCTTTACTTTTAGCCTTTTCAGTTTGGTTCCTACCAACCTTTATTTCATACCATTCTTCTTTGTAAACTCTTGTGTTTGACCAAATTGGACCGCTAATCTTTCTCCAAAAATTATGCTCTATATCCTGTCTCCATGTCTCTTCCAAAGCCTTTCCAATGCCCAGAACATACTTTGTCTCTTAGAATTTTGTCGTTCCTTGGCTCAATTTAAGTGCCCCTTCTCTGTGACGTCTTCCCAGAATGCCCTGTTGTAAGTGCTTTAGCCTTCCTAAATTTTTTGTATGCCTTTTCTGTGTCCTTATTGAGCCTTTTGTATAAGTTGGTAAGTTGGTTCCTCAACAGAATATAATATTCTTCAAGGAAGGGATTTTTTTTTTGTCTTCCTGCTTGCAATACCTTAACATTGAAGGAATATGATAATTGTTTGTTGAATTGTATTGAATGACCAGAGATTGCATTTTGCTGGTATTAAATCTTTAGGAACCTGTATTTCATAGAGGCATTAAAATAGGACATTGTAATGTAAGAAATGTGGTGGCTAAATGTATTGCAGGCAAGGAGAGGAAAGCTGAGCTGAATATAAACACTTTAACCTTTTTGTTTGTTTGGTTTTTGGTCCTACCATAGAATAATAATCCCTATCTCAGTCCCTATCTCTCACTTTCTACCAACTCAAATAAAAACTATTAAGACTTCCCTCACCAAATCCCACATCTAAAGATCTAGGAATTTTAAGTGAGGATTTCATTTATTCCAGAGAATTGCCTTTAGTTTAGATATTCATAGAATCTTCTTGTTTTATCTCTGGATGCTACATACAATGTGGGAATGAGATTTTAATAATGTATTCATTTTGACAAAATTTCATGAAAGCAAAACAATTTGTACATACCTTGTGATGAGGTCCTTTGTCACTAGTTGGGGTTGGCAGAGAGAGTCTGAAGTACTAATAAAATTACTACCTGAGGCAAGAAGGGAAAGTCACTGATGGAGATCAGTTTAACCTTATAGTCCCACACTTGGTGAAAGTTATGGGTAGTCCTACCTTGCTGTGTCCAGCCAGAAAGCCAAGTTATGTCAAACTTCAGATTAAATTTCCCCTATTAACCTGTCCATTTCTCACTCCATCTTTGCTAAATCCCTTTTGGGTCAGTTTACCGCGGTGTCTTTAAGGTGTCTTTCCTTTTATTCCCATCTTACATCATGATGTCTTTTTCCTTATAGCTAACTAAAGCTTTTAAAATGCTTTCTGTGGATTTAGCCTGCCAGTTTAAGTCATAGTCCTAGGGTTTTTCCTGATTAATTGTGAGTTCCACTAGGAAACATGTCTTTTCCTTTGCTAATTGTTAAAACTCCTTGCCTCCTTTTCTTGCTATGTGCTCTCCTAAGTCTATTTCATTTTTAGCACTCCTATTGTATCTCTTCATTTTGTCTGTAACCTTTTCTCCTAAATAAACTTATCTTTTGCCAAAGAGAATGGTCATTGTGAATTCTTCACAAGATCAAATCTCAACATTTGTTGCCTACAATTAATTTCATCATTTGGTGCTGCACCCCAAACACATCATCTTGAACTAGGAAATGCTGCCCTAAACACATCCTTTGGAGTTTGTTGTGATTTGATTTTACCTTTATTTAATAATGATTTTTCAGCTCAGAAAATATTGTATCAAAAGATCTTCAAAGGTTTGTATTTTTATGAGAAAGGACTTTAGAGATGAACAAGTTCAGCTACCTTCAATCTGCATATGAGCAAACTGAGGTCCTGACAGGTCACACAAGATAGGAAGCAAGTAACTGAGCCAGGGAGACCTAGGGACTCTGACTCCATATTCTTTATATCACACAACACTTAGGCAAATGCATAAATGTGTTCCTTTAAATTTCCTTACAGGTACAAAATAGAATATTTCACTGGGGAAAAATGTTCCAGTGCTTTTTGGGGAGTAGGTGGAGGAGATAGATAGGAGAGACACTAAAATCCATTGGAAAAATCTTGTGGAACTTAAAAAAACAAACAAACCTATCAACAATTAAACTTCCATTCTTTGCTTTCACATAGTCCAAACAATTTTCAACACAGTTTTATAATCTTAATATGTGTAAAAAGTATGTTAATATAATCTACTTTGGTTGGCCTACTACCTAGCACCAGTGATTCTTATTAATTATTAAAATAACAAGGAACATGTGTTGCTTAAAAAAAATATTCTTATTATTGTTCTATAAGAAACGACTAGCAGGATGATTTCAGAGAGGCCTGGAGAGACTTGCATGAACTGATGCTAAGTGAAATGAGCAGAACCAGGAGATCATTGTACATGGCAACAACAATACTATATGATGATCAATTCTGTTGGACATGGCTCTCTTCAACAATGAAATGTTTCAAACCAGTTCCAATTGTTCAGTGAAGAAAGCCATATACATCCAGAGAGAGGGATATGAAATGTGGACCACAACATAACATTTTCATGCTCTTTATTGATGTTTGCTTGCATTGTGTTTCCTTTCTCTGATTTTTTTTCTTATGGACACGATTTTTTGTTTTGTTTTGTTTTTTAATTAAAGCTTTTTATTTGTATAACATATGTATGGTAGTTCCCCAGCATTGATCTTTACAAAGCTTTCCATTACAAATTTTACCCCCAGTCCCCTCCCCTCCCCTAGATGGCAGGAAGTCCACTACATGTTAATAATGTTGAAATACTTGACAAGTTGTGCAAGAAAAATCCTATCTACAAGAACAAAGAAAATCAGAGAAAGGTAACACAATGCAAGCAAACATCAATAGAATTCATGAAAATGTTATGTTGTGGTCCATATTTCATATCCCTCTCTCTGGGTGTATAGATACGATTTTTCTTGCACAACAATGACAAGTGTGGAAATATGTATACATATATTCGATTTGTCAAGTATTTTAACATAATTAACATGTGGTGGATTTCCTGCCATCTAGGGATGGGGTGGGGCCTGGGGAGGGGAAATTTGTAACAAAAAGCTTTGTAAGGGTCAGTGTTGAAGAATTACCCATACATTTGTTTTGCAAATAAAAAAAATTAATAAAAAAATCTTCTTTACTTATCAGAATATTTTACCTTAGTGATCGCAACTGAAATTAAAGTAGGAGAATATTATAACAATAGGAAGGCTTCTTATTTTGAACAAATAATAAAGCCTTTTATAGAGAAAAGATAAGAAGGTATTGGAATAATCTCCAGGAAGATAATGATTAAGAGATTAGTCTAGGGCAAAAAAGTAATTTTGAACATCCCGTGAAAAGAACAATTTCAATTTGTTTCAGCAAACATTAAACACCCTAAAGTGAACAAGATGTGGTGCTAGGTATAGGGGATATAAAGACAAAAATAAAACATTTCCTGCCTTCAAGAAACTAGGCCTCTACATGGGCCTACCGATAGGAGATACAGCATAAACATAGACAAATAAATTCCAAGTAATTTAAAGATGGCAAGTGTACTAAAACTTGGTGATGGGCAAGGTGAAGATCATGAAGCACCTCAGGATAGGGGGATAGATAGGAGTGGTACTTGAGTGAAGCCAGGAAAATCTTGGGATTGTAAGGGGCAGAGAAGTGTTTAGCAGGTGTGGAGGAGAGCCTTATTTAGTCACAAAGATGAGAAATAGCATATTCAGTTAAGGCAAAAATTAACTTGCCAATTTGACTAGAAAATACAATTCCAAAGGTGAGTTGTTTGAAATAGGAAAGATTTAAAAAAAAAGAAAGGAAAAGAAAAAGAAATAAGAAAGATAACTGGGAGCCAGAATGGAGGGCTTTAAATTCCAGGCTAAAGAGTTTGTATTTAGTTGCTAGAGTCAATAGGAAACTAACAGAGATTTTGAAGTAGGAGATTTATATAGTGAGATCTGTGTTTTAATAATATCAATATAGCAGCTATGCGGAAGATGGGTTGAAGAAGGAAGGATTCTAAAACATCAGTTAGGAGGCTAATATAATACGTTAGATTGGGGGTATTTAGGGTTTTATTCAGAGTAATGAGATGTGGAGTTAGAATCAACAACCCTTAGTAATTAATTGGATACAAAATATGGGGAAGAATGAAGACTTGAGAGTGACTACAGGGTTCCAAACCTGAATAAGGATGGTTGTGTCTTCCACAGAAATAAATAGGGAAGCTTGACAGAGGCCTAAATTTGGAGGAAAATATGAATTTCATTTAAGTTTGAGATATCACTGTCAGTCCAAATCTATTTGGATATGTCCAACAGGAGTTTGCAATAGAATACTGGAATTTGGGGGAATATATAGGGCTGAATGCATTGATTTGGAAGTTGTCTGCATAGTAATGGTAAATCCATGAAATCTATGGAATCCCTATATGAAAGAAGGCAGAGAGAAAAAAAGAAGAGTACCTAAGACTGAGTTTGGAGGGACACTCATGTTTAATAGGTGGGAGATGGAAGATGATTTATTAGAGGAAACTTATGGGGAGCTGTTAGGCATATAAGAGATCTACTGGTACAAATGTCTATAGAGTGAGTGGGAGTATAGATATAGCATCCTGCACATAGAACTGTAAGGGACCTCAGAGATCATTTAGTTCTACTTTTTCATTTTATATGTGAGAAAACTGATGAGAAAGGAAAAGTGATTTCCCTGAAGTCATACAGTAATAATAAAGAATAAATGGTCAACAGTGTCAAAAGTTGCAGACATCAATTAGAATAAGAACCAAGAAAAGGCCATTAGATTTAACATTTAAGAGATTTTGGTTGTACTGGAGATGTTTCAATTGTGTAATAGGGTTGGAAGCCAGATTGTAAGGGAAAAAAGACTGAAAAACATCTTATAAATCAATCAAAAAGCATGTTTGTCTTCTGTGTAGTGGGGATGATCTCTGTGGAATGCTATATACACTGTCATATATGGTTGCTTTCTTGCTTCATCTTGATTAATTGTTCCAAAGGAGAGATTAGAGTGTACAGGGAGGGATATAGTGGTAAATTAACAAAATTAAAAATTTTTCCAAAAAAAAATTAATGAGAAAAAAATTAGAGAAACAGGAGGAAATGAATACAGAAAATGAGTATAGAAAACCGTTTCTAGGTATTAGGCTGTGAAAGAAAGTAATGTCATAGATTTAAAGTTGGAAAGGGTTTTAATTTTTATCTAGTTCTTATACTACATTTTCCAGAAGAGCATACTAAGTCCCAAAGCAGTTAAGTGGTTTATACTGGCTTCAACAGGTATTAATAGTCAAAGGCAGAATTTAAATGTAAGTTCTTTAAAATCACTCAGTTTCCATTGTACTGTAGTACCTACAGGACAGTAGTTTGAGAGGATAACAAGGTCAAGTGAAGCTTTTTGAGGAAAGATATGGTATGTTTATTAGGAACAAAAAAAGAGCCTCAGAATAAAGAGAGTTTGAATCTAAGAGAAAAAGGAGAATGTGTGGTGGGACAAGCTTGTGAATGTGAAGGGCTGAAGGTTATGAAGGGGTGGATAGGAGCACAAGCACAAATAGAAGGGTTGACCTTAGAAAGGAAATGGATCACCTTTTTCTCAAAAACTATATTTAGCAAAGATTGAGGTAACAAGATGGAGGTGATAATGAAAAAGGATTTTGACTGTGTGATATTAGATAAAAGGGAACTAATAATAGTTTCTATATATCCATCAGTTGTGGACTATAAGGCAATGGGTGGCTTGAGGAAAAAAAAAGTATAGTATAGAAGAGCCATTTTGAAGATTATTATATAGTATCTATTAGCAAAGATTGAAAGGATTTCTGTAAAGGAGTTAGGAGCTACTTGAGATTAAATAATCTAAATTTGTGATGTAGATTGAAGAGAGCAGAATCAGGAGATTATCACCTATATAATATCAGTAATGTTGTACTAATGATTAATTATAAAATGCTTCCTCTTATCAGTACAGTGATCCAAGACTATTCCACAGGGCATATGATGAAAAATTCTATCTCCAGAGAGGGAACTGATAAATTCTGAGTGCAAGTTGAAACATAATTTTTTTCATTTTATTTTTCTTGCTTTTCTTTTGCAACAGGCTAATAGTTTTGCATTATTACACATGTATAATTGGTATGATATTGCTTGTTCATGTTGAGGAGGAGTGGGAGAGAGGGAAAGAGTTTGAAATTCAAAATTTTTTTTAAATGGTAAAGGAACTATTAAAAAAAACCAAAAAACAAAAAAACACCTAAATTTGTTGTGAACTCAATTGTCATAGTTATGTGATTTTTCCAAGAGTGTTCAATAAATGTTTTATATGAGTATAGGTGCAAAAGGTGCATAGTAGTAGTAACACAGAGTTGGATGAGTAATAAAACAGGAGAAAGCATAATCGAGAGTAGAAAATAGCATATATCCAGCTAATCAACAGTATTGTCTAGCTTGTCAGTAATAGAAAGGATGACGGACTTAGAGATCAGCAGTGATGGGATAGATGAACTGAAAAAGTCCAGAATCATGGAAGTAACACCAAAGGAAGGGTCAGGGTATACAGCGGAGATATTAATTAATATTTAAATTAATAATTATTAAAATGGGTAATTTAATAAAATTAAAAATTTCACAAATGATGGTAAAATTATAGTTTTGATCTTCCCTCTGGTAGACTGAAAGTGTACATGATATGCCATGTAAGTCATGGAGTTGAGGTTGGGAAGGGGGGACCCCAAAAGTTTGGGGTCCCAGACTAGTGTTGCCAATTATCTTAAAAGAATTTGCAGGCTTGAACCCATCTGCTAGACAAGTGGCAAAGTTTATTGAAAGTAATTGACATGCCATTACAAAAGTGGCCTAGAATTCTAAGGGAATTCAGCAGAGAAATAAAAGCAAGGAGACACATTTATCCAGCTTTTAGCATTGGTATACTAATTCTATGGCTCATAGGTAGGAAGGAATTTGGTTCTGACCAGATTTTTACTGTTGTCTCAGGAGTTTCCTCTGTAGTATTATCCTGAGGCCAGAAGCTATCAGACAATCAGCAGTGAATTGAGGAATGGTTTAATTCAAAATCAGACAGATTGTTGTTTTTAGACTAGGAGTGTGGGAAGTTCTTGAGGCAGATTCAAAAACTAAAAGATTTAGGGTTTCTTGACTTATTGTTAGAACAGAAGCCCTCCCCTCCCAAGGTCAGGGGACCAGAAAATCATATTATATCACTGGTAGTTGAAAAGATTGATGAATAGGAAGTTCCTGGCATATCTATCTAAAGGTGAACTCTCTGAGAATGAGGACAAAGATTAGTGTGATTTTGTGATGCCAAATATTTAGAACAAAAGTGGTTTATCATATATTTTGAAACTAATAATTTTTTTTATTAAAGCTTTTTATTTTTAAAACATATGCATGGACAACTTTTCATCATTGACCCTTGCAAAACCTTGTATTTCAATTTTTCTCTCCCTTCTCTTTACCCCCTCCCTCAGACCAAGTAACTCAATATACGTTAAGCATAGTAAAAATATATATTAAATACAATATAGGCATACATATTTATACAATTATCTTGCTGCAAAAGAAAAATCAAATCAAAAAGGGAAAAAAAGAAAGAAAATAAAATGTAAGCCAAAAACAATAAAAAGAGTAAAAATGCTATATTGTGATCCACACTCAGTTCCCACAGTCCTCTCTTTGAGTATAGATCCCTCTCTTCATCACAAGATCATTGGAATTGATCTGAATCATCTCATTGTTGAGGAGAGTTACATCCATCAGAATTGATCATCATATAATCTTGTTGTTATCAATGTACAATGTACATTGATCTCCTGTCCATTTTACTTAGCATCAGTTCATGTAAGAGTCTCTAGGCCTTTCTGAAATCATCCTGCTGATTGTTTCTTATAGAACAATAATATTCCATAACATTCATATACCATAATTTATTCAGCCATTCTCCAACTGATAGGCTTTCACTCTGTTTCCAGTAAGAATATTTTTTAAATGTCTCATTTCAGCCAAAGAAAATAATTGTTATCTAACAATAAGACACTTCTGCTTTTCAGAGATATTGGACTATGGTGACAGTATTTATGATTAAATTCATTTCTATTTAGGTGGTGGTGTTAGACATGAGAAAATCAGCAGAAAATCATTATATTAATCATCCCCCCCCCGTCTTATGCAGAAGTATTTGCTTTCACATAGGAACCTATTGGTTATTAGTTTATTGTTATAACTCTCTTAGTCAAGAGTCAGTATCTTCTTTCTTTATAACCTTTTGGTTCTACTGATTTTTTTCCTTTTTGCTACTCATTAGTACCTTCTTGAAAAGGTGACTGTAGAAAAGAAAGATGAAAACAATCATAGAACAATGATGCCTTACAATTCTTTTTTTTGTGTATGAAATTCTCTACTTATAGAATTTATTTTAAAAAATGAATTATCCAGGTGAGAGAAATTTGAAGTTTTTTTTTTTTTTCCAGCTACCTTCCTTGGTGACTTAGGTATTTATATCAGTGACCATTACAAATTTCTGACCCCTCAATTCCTTAAATCCTCTATTGCTATTATGTTCCTCTTTCCCTTGCTTCCATTTTCCACAGGACTTAGGCCTAAAAATTGCACTATCACTCAGAACTACCTAGTTTTCAACACTTTGGATTATGAATTTCCCCTTCTTAGTCATAACTTTCTTTTCTTCATTTGGCTCATTAATTTACTCCTCCCGAACCTAATTTTCCGTATAAATTAGGTTCTGAAGTTCCTTGATCATTCTCTCTTCTCCTAATCATTACCTGTCTTCTGATTTTACTTCCCACTCCTCTATCATGATCTCATGGTTGGTAATTTTTCTTTTTTACATTTTACTCCATTGTTAACTTTTCCTGCTGTTCACAAATTACCATTCTCTCTCTATCACTGGGTAATCTTTACCATTCCTATGCTTATTCCCAAGTAATGGAACATTGTTGTAGGTAGGAAACTGTTCTATCAGATCTATAACTGATTTATATTATCTGAACTCAACTGGTCTGTGCTATCTGACCCTCAGTGCTGTTTGACATTCCTTTTATTCATGTCTTATTGACTCTCCTTAATTATTGATAACAGTATTCCTCTCAGGCCCTCCCTACCCTCAAGTCCAAAAAGAATTTGCTTTGCTGAGAAAATTCTTAAGTAGCTACCATGAACTCCCATATCTTATTTCCAGGATATCTCAAAGTCTCTGTTTTTTTCAAATATCCATTTTTCCTTCCCTCTGGTCTCTCAGGATGAGGTATTCTCTCCTTGATAAGACTTAATCTTGTACCTTTTCTATCTTGTCCCATTTCTTCCTGGATCCCATCCAATTATCATTAAAGTTTCTATTTTCTTTTTCTTTTCTTTTTTCCCAATTTTGAAAATAAAATTTTATTTAACTTTTTGAGTTTCAAGTTCTGTTTACCCTCCCTTCTTCCCCTCCTCCCTCTGAGATCATAAACTATCAGATATATATGTGCTCTTATGTAAAACATTTCCACATTAGTCATTTTGTACAATAAGATTCAATTTTTTTTTAAAAGAAAGTTTAAAAAAGCATTCTTCAGTCTTTATTCAGTCAATATAATTTCTTTCTCTGGGGGCAGATAGTATACTTGATCATTGATCTTTTTTTATTGTCTTGAATCATTGTATTGCTGAGCTAAGTCATTCACAGTTCTTCATAGAACAATATTTCTTTTACTGTATACAATTTTCTTCTGGTTGTGTTCACTTGCATTAGTTCATGTAAATCTTTCCATGTTTTTCTGAATCATCCTGATGGTCTTTCTTACAGTGCAATAATATTGCATTACAATCAAATAGCACAGATTATGAAGCCATTTCCCTATTAATGGACATTCCTTTGATTTCCAATTATTAGCCATCATAAAAAGAACTGCCGTAAATATTTTTGTACAGATATATCCTTTTTCCTTTTTGGGATATGTTTGGAATATATATCAGCATATCATTAATATTACTGAATCAAGAGTATGCCCAGTTTTGTAGATCTTTGGGCATAATTTCAAATTGCTCTCCAGAATGGCAGGATCAGTTCATAAATCCATCAACAAGGCATTAATGTCTCAATCTTCCTACATTCCCTCCAAAATGCATCATTTTCCTTTTTTGTGATATTAACCAATCTGATAGGTGTGAGATAGTACATCAGAATTATTTTAATTTGCATTTCTCTGATCAGTAGTGCTTTGGAGCAATTTTTAATGACTATAAATAGTTTTGATTAACTGCCTGTTCATAACCTTTAACAACTTATAAATTGAGAAATTACTTGTATTTTTATAAATTTGACTCAGTTCTCTATATATTCGAAAAGTGAGACCTTTATGTATTTGTTACTAGATACTTGTTATAGATTCCTCTCCTCCGCCCCAAATTTTCTGCTTTCCTTATATTTTTTATTGTCTTGATTTGTTTATATAAAAACTTTTAAAAATATATTTCATCTTTATTTGTAAATGATATACCCATTTTTACCTTATCTTGGTATATGGCATGACATGTTGTTTTGGACCTAGTCTACCATCCTGTTTTCCAGTTTTCCCAGAAGATTTTTGTCAAATAATGAGTTTTTGTCCTGAAAACTTGGATTTTTGGGTTAATCATATGATAGAATACTATGGTCATTTGCTATAATATAATCTGTACCTAATCTATTCCAGTGATCCACCACTTGATTTCTTAGTAACAGATTATTTTAATAATTACTGCTTTATTTGGCAATAAGAGAAGAAAAAGAGATTAAAGGAATTAGAGTAAGTAATGAAGAAACCAAATTATCACTCTTTGTGGATGATATGATGGCATACTTAGAGAACCCTAGAGAATCAATTAAAAAAAAAACTATTAGAAACAATTCACAGCTTCAGCAAAGTTGCAGGATACAAAATAAGTCCACATAAATCATTAGCATTTTTATAAATTAGCAACCAAGTCCAACAGCAAGAGATACAAAGAGAAATTCCATTTAAAATAACTGTGATAATAATAAAATATTTGTGAATTGACCTGACAAAGCAAAGTCAGGAACTATATGAACACAATTATAAAACACTTTCCATACAACTAAAGTCAGATCTAATCAATTGGGAAAAATATCAAGTGCTCACGGGTAGAATGAGTGAATATAATAAAAATGACAATACTATCTAAATTAATTTACTTATTCAGTTCCATACCAACCAAACTCCCAAGAAATTATTTTACATATATAGAAAAAATAATAACAAAGTTCATCTGGAAAAACAAAAGGTCAAGAATTTCAAGGGAATTAATGAAAAAAAAATGCAAATGAAGGTGGCCTAGCTGTGCACACCAGGTCTAAAACTATATTACAAAGCAGAGGTCATCAAAACCATTTGGTACTGGCTGAGAAATAGAGTAGTCGATCAATGGAGTAGGTTAGGTTCACAGGACAAAATAGTCAATGACTATAGTAATCTATTGTTTGACAAGGTCATCAAAACCATTTGGTACTGGCTGAGAAATAGAGTAGTCGATCAATGGAGTAGGTTAGGTTCACAGGACAAAATAGTCAATGACTATAGTAATCTATTGTTTGACAAACCCTCAAATCCCAGATTTTGGGATAAGAACTCACTATTTGACAAAAACTGCTGGGAAAAGTGGAAACTAATATGCCAAAAACTAGGCATTGACCCACTCCTAATACCCTATGCCAAAATGAGATCAAAATAGGTTCATGATAGTGATATTATAAGCAAATTAGAAGAACAAACATCCTCTCAGATCTGTGGAGAAGGAAGGAAGCAATGAACTGGGAAAACATTTTTACATTCCAAGTTCTGATAAAGGCTTCATTTCTAGAATATATAGAGAATTGACTCAAATTTATAAGAATTCAAGACATTTTCCAATTGATAAATGGTCAAAGCATATGAACAGACAATTTTCAGATGAAGAAATTAAAATCATTTCTGGTCATATGAAAATCACTACTAATCATATCTAAATCACTACTGATCAGAGAAATGAAAATTAAGACAACTCTGAGGTACCACTACACACATTTCTCAGATTGGCTAAAATGACAGGAAAAGACAATGATAGATGTTGGAGGGGATGTGGGAAAAATGGGAAGTGATCCAACCCTTCTGGAGAGCAATATGGAACTATGCCCAAAGGGCTATCAAACTGTGCATACCCTTTGATCCAGCAATGTCTCTACTTGATCTGTATCACAAAGAGGTCATGAAAGAAGGGGAAAAGACCTACATGTACAAAAAAGTTTGTTGTAGGTTTTTTTGTATGGCAAGAAACTGGAAACTGAGTGGAGGCACATCAGTCAGAGAATGGCTGAATAATTTATGGTATATGAATGTTATGAATTATTATTGTTTTATAAGAAACAATCAGCAGGATGATTTCAGAAAGGCCTAGAGAGACTTACATGAACTGATGCTAAGTAAAATGAACAGGAGATCAATGTACATTGTACATTGATAACAACAAGATTATATGATGATCAATTCTGATGGACATAACTCTCCTCAATAATGAGATGATTCAGATCAGTTCTAATGATCTTGTGGTGAAGAGAGGCATCTATACACAAAGAGAGGACTGTGGGAACTGAGTATGGATCACAACATAGCATTTTTACTCTTTATTGTTGTTTGTTTGCATTTTATTTTCTTTCTCATTTTTTTCTTTTTTGATTTGATGTTTCTTTTGCAGCAAGATAATTGTATACATATGTATGCATGTATTGGATTTAACATATTTACCATGTTTAACATATTACTTGCCATCTGGAGGAGGAGGTAGGAGGTAGGTGCTCTGGGGAAGGGCCACCTCCTTTTACACTTTTTTTTTTTCATTTATTACCTTGATATCCTTGAGCTTTCATTTTTTTCAGATGAATTTTTCCTCTATAAAATACATTTTTGATAGTTTAGTATAGCACTCAGTAAATAGATTAATCTAAATAGAATTGTCATTTTTATTATATTGGCTCTGCCTATCCATGAGCAATTTTTAAGGAATCACTTTCTTCAGTGAACTTTTGTACTTCCTTTTCCTTGGCCAATATTAATTTTTTTAAGGGATTTACTTTTCTGGTATAATGTTGTATATCTTTTCCCATGCTAGTGACTCTTTTTTTCCATGACTGTCTTGTATGAATCTTGTTTTTCTTTTATTTATTTATTTAGCCTTTTTGCTGAGGCAATTGAGGTTAAGTGACTTACCCAAGGTCACACAGCTAGGACCCATTAAGTGTCTGAGGCCAGATTTGAACTCAGGACTTCCTGACTTCAGGACTGGTGCTCTAACCACTGCACCACCTAGCTGCTCCTTTTCTTTTCTTTTTTAAAGATTTTTATTTTCAAAACATATGCATAGTTTCCAACGTTCACCCTTGCAAAAATTTGTGTTCCAATTTTTTTCCCCTCTCTTCCCCCCACCCCTTCCCCTAGACACCAAGTAATCCAATATAAGTTAAACATGCACAATTCATCTATACATATTTCCATAATTCTCATGATGCACAAGAAAAATCAGATCAAAAAGGGAAACAAATGAGAAAGAAAACAAAATGCAAGCAAACAACAACAAAAAAGTGAAAATACTATATTGTGATCCACACGCAGTCCGCACAGTTTTCTCTCTGGGTACAGGTAGCTCTCTTTCACAAGACCATTGGAAGTAGACTGAATCACCTTGCTGTTGAAAAGAGCATGTCCATCACAGTTGATTAGTGTATAATCTTGCTGTTGCTGTGTACAATGTTCTCCTGGTTCTATTCACTTCATTTAGCATCAGTTTTTCTGAAATTATCTTGTTGATCATTTCTTCTAAAATAATAATATTCCATAACATTCATATACCATAACTTATTCAACCATTCTCCAACTGATGGGCATCCGCTCAGTTTCCAGTTCCTTGCCACTACAAAAAGGGCTGCCACAAACATTTTTGCACACATTTGATCTCTCTTTTTTTTATGATCTCTTTGGGATACAGGCCCAGGAGAGACACTGCTGGGTCAAAGGATATGGACAGTTTGATAGCCCTTTGGGCATAGTTTTATATTGTTCTTCAGAATGGTTGAATTAGTTCGCAACTCTACCAGCAATGTATTAGTGTCCTGGTTTTTCCAAATCCCCTCCAACATTCATCATTATCTTTTCCTGTCATCTTAGTTAATCTAAGAGATGTGTAGTGGTACCTCAGAGTTCTTTTAATTTTCATTTCTCTGATAAATAGTGATTTAGAGAATTTTTATATGACTAGGAATGGCTTTAATTTCTTCATCTGAAAATTGTTCATATCTTTTGACCATTTATCAATTAGAGAATGGCTTGTATTTTAAATTTGAGTCAGTTCTCTATATATTTTAGAAATGGGGCCTT
>JAJPUD010001921.1:24502-41807 GCA_023553655.1 Myrmecobius fasciatus | reverse complement strand
GAGAGAGAGAGAGAGAGAGAGAGAGAGAGAGAGAGAGAGAGAGAGAGAGAAACTACCAAACTTTTTTTTTAAACTCCCTGTCTGCAAGAGAACAATCAACTCTAACATTTTAATGTAATTTTCTGTCTGTCTGTCTGTCTGTCTGTCTCTCTCTTACACACACACACACACACACACACACACACACACACACACACATCCAGCCTCGCCGCCACCTTCTGATATCTGTAGACAGCCTTATGTCTCAGCTTTTCTTTCTACTAGGAAATAGAAAGTGACTCCTGGGCCACTCTTTGAAGTTGTTTTCTTCAGTCAATTTCTGTGCTTCCCTTTCCAAGCTATTGACTTTTTACTCTCCAAATTTTCATAAGTCTTTGCCATAGCTCTCATTTCTTTTCCCCATTTTTCTTCTGTTTTTATTACTGATTTTTAAAATCCTTTTTGAGCTCTTCCAAGAAAATTTTTCAAGCTTGAAGGCAGTTTATGTTCCCCTTTGAGGTTTCAGATATAGGCATTTTGCCGCTGCTGTACTCATCTGATTTTGTGTTTTGATCTTCCTTGTCACCATAGTAGTTTTTTATGGGCAGAGCTCTTTTTGCTATTTTGTTCAATTTTAAAAGTTGAGCTCTGCCCTTAGGGCACAGGGGGGATTGTTCCAAACTTCTTTTGAAGGAAGACTAGGGCCTCTTTCTGACTTTGTGTGCCCAGGGGGTTGAATTGGCTTAGCCAGTGGAATTGAAATTTGCTTTCTGTGCTTTGGTTCGTGGTCTCACAGCTGATCTGCTGAGTCACTGGCTCACTGAGCCTCTAACCTAGAACATAGGGGTAAAGGTATAGATCTGTACTTTGGCTAAGAGCTTTCCACTAGATTCTCCACATCATACCTGTGCTAGGCCACATTCCTCCCTGCCCAAATGAAACAGACCGTTCTTGAAATCTTTCCAAGATATTTTAAGCTGAAAAATTGTTTCGCTGTGAATATTTGTGGCTTCTGTCACTCCAAAATCCATTCAGAAGCTTGATCTAGTATTGATTCCTAGGGAAACTGGGGATAGCTCAAATAATGTCCTGGCTTCTTTCCGGCATCTTCAACTCTTTGAACACTGTAGCTTCAACACTTTTCAACTAAAGGTTATACCTAGTCATTGGCCTATTTTCAAGGTACTTGGACAAATTTTTTTGGACACTTGTCGCTATTCTTCTGTCTGTTAAAGGACATATTATTGTTCTTTGGTTTTTATTGATTTTACTTGGTTTTATTGATTTTATTTGGTTACTTGATTTTATTGATTTTATTTGGTTTTACTGATTCTCTACTTCTGTTATAACTTGAGCCAGCTGTTCTTCTGATCAGCAAAAAACTTTGTATGACTCACCTTGACTCAGGAATTTAAACCTTTATTAATGCAGAATACCTCAAAATAGTATTAAGAAACATTCAGAAAGATGGAAGAGGGTACTGGCTGAGAAGTAACTATGAACCTAGAAGGGGAAGGATCACAGAGCCACAGATTTTTAGATTTGGAAGTCATCTTAATAGCCATCTAGTATAACCCATACATGAAAGGATTCCTGATATTAACATCCAGCAAGCCGTTGTCCAGACTAAGCTCAAATTGAGTGGCCCTGCTACTATTTGAGGTGACCATTTCATTTTTGAACAGGCCTCTGATTGTTAGAATATTTTTGGTAATACCAGAAACCCAAATCTGTCTCTTTGCAACTTCTCTCCATTGCTCCTGTTTTGTCCCTGGCTAAACAGAACAAATCTAATCCTTCCTTCTTATAACAGCCTTTCATATGCTTGAAGATGGCTGTCATATCCTTTCTTAATATTATTTTCTCCAAGTTAAACATACTTAGTTCCTTTAACTTTTCCTCATATGAAATGAACTCAAGGTCAAAAGACCTTCCTAGTTGCCTCTTGGGCACAACCCAGGTAATCAATATCATTCTTAAATCCAAGTATCTGGGACTGAATACAGTACTGTAAATGAAGTCTGACAAAAGATCAGAGGACTTAACACTTTCAGTGTCCAGAAGGCTATGCAACCAAAGATTAGTTTTTTGGATGCTACATTATATTGTTGATACATTTTCAATCCACTAAAATTCTTTGTCTTTTTTTTTTTAAAAAGAATAACTGTTGTTGTGAATTTTTTACTTGTAAAGTTAGGAGTTATTTGTACCTAGTATAAGACTTTACATTTATCCCTATTGATTTTCATCTTGATAGATTTAAGCAAATGTTTTAGCCTGTCAGGATCCTTTTGGATCCTGATTCTGTCATCTAGTATGTTCATCATTCCTCCTGGATTTTTGTATCATCTTCAAATTTGACAAATATATATTTTATGATTTAATTGAAGTCATTGATCAAAATATTAAATAGCACAGATGTGGAGGTATACTACTCTTTGGGTCCTGCCACCTAAACCAAGCAGTTCTGAATTTTTCTTGTTGTTTTATCATGCAATCTATTTTTTAAAATCATTTCTACAAAAATAGTATGTTATCCTCCATAAAAACTTTGCCAAGTGAATAGAGGACCAGCCCCGAAGTCAGGAGGATGTGAATTCATATCTGGTCTCAGACAACATTTCCTAGCTGTGTGACTCTGGGCAAGTCACTTAACCTCAATTGCCTCAGCAAAAGAAACAAAAAACAAAAAACTTTGCCAAAATCTAGGTAAGCACAATCTACAATGCTTATTAATCCTGTGAAAAAGGAAGAGTGGCTAGGAAGTCATGACCTGTGCTTCATGAAGTCATGTTGGCTTTTTGTAATTTTCTATATCTAGATGTTTTCCAATTATTTTTAATCATCCATTCTACAATTTTCCCATAAATTCAAGTCTGATTTATGGGCCTATAATTTTTAAGACATAGTTCTCTTCCCTCATGTGAAAATAGGAAAGTTTGTTCCTCTCTAATTTTATATCCTCTTTCCTCTTTTCCATGATATTTTAAATAGTAGTAAAGCAGCAAACAGTATGGAACTCTATTTGTACTTTTTCTCTCCCCCAGTACAACTCCCCCAAAGCTGTTTCTCAGTGGATATTTGTCAAATATGTGAATGCCGTTGATGATTTTGCTCTTATTTACCATTTCGTAAAGGAACACTTAAGGGGAAGGTGGAAGGTTCTAATCATTTCCTTTTTATCCACTCACATTCTCTCTGTTCCCCCTCAGTTTCCTGCAAAATAATATATCTTAAAGTACTTCTACTAAAGGTTTTCTTTTTGTCAGAGCTACCAAATCAGTTATTGCCAATCAAACAAAACAAAACAAAACTCTAATTAGTCTAGTACCACTTTCTTCCTCTAACCTCTCTTTTTTCCTAGGGCTTTTATTTGTTTGCAAATATTGGACAATTCTGATGTTTCTATATTACTCTAAAAATGATATATATAAATATGTAGCTTTAGATACAGTGCTTATAAGCTAAGAAAAGGATTCTCAAATTAATTCATGATGTGACAAATTGTCTGCTCTATCTTCCTCTGTAATTCTGTGTAGCATGGAAAATTCTCAGGCAGAACAATGAATGCCTTTAAACCAAAACTGAGCTCATTGCAGTTTATTTGAATGGGAGCTGAAGAAGAAATCTTTATATTGAATATATTTTATGGTTAATAAAGGTACAGGAGTGAGTACAAAATAATCATCAATACATTGCAGAAATGATACTGGGTTTAGAGTGTGAGATCATAGGTAAAATTACATTGTGGTTAGGCCTTCTGAAAAGCATCGGACCAGAGCCAAGACATATTACTTATTGTTTTGGATTACCTTATAATGGCTAGCAATGTACGGGGAATTGGCTTTTGGGGAGGTCTTAAAAGCAAATTTAAGATATGTGGAAAAATTACTGACAAAATATTTTCAAAGAGCTCAGAGCAACAATATACTTTTGTATGTATGTATTCAATATATATATATGTTATATGTATATTCATTCATATAATGTACATATTCTCATAGTATTACTTTGAGATATAGAGGGAGAAATAATATAATTGGGAATACTTGGAATTAGATAGATAACCTTGATAATGGAAAAAGGTGTATAGACCACATATAGTACCCAGAGCAATTTTTATTTGAAATATACTGCTGCTAAATGTCATGGAAGTAATATAAGTAATCTCCTGAATAAAATAAGGCCTAAAAATTATAAATTTTGTGATTGTACTAATTGACCTTGCAGGTCCTCCCAACCCTTAAATTTATGACCTTATGATATACTGACTTGATTAGCTCACCAAAAAAAATAAAATAAAATAAAGAAAAAAGGCTGTCCACATACACCTGCAAATGCATGTCCATACATGTATACAATGTGTATATAAGCATATACATATTTATGTGTGTATAAATACATATACACACACATAAATATATATTGTTTGAAGAATGGCTGACTAGTGGTGTGTATGTGAATTAAACTAAATTTTCCTAACGCCAGCCTTACATTATCCATTGCTTCACTCAGCTGCCCTCATAATCATTTACTTTGAGGCTAATCATTTCTAATTGAATGTATTATTTTTTTCAAAAGTTTTCTCTTCATTTGACCATTTTATAATAAATGTTATTGTCTGGGAAATTATTTGAATGTTTGTACTTAAAAGTCAGAATGGCTTAATGGTTAGAAAATTGGCCTAGGAATATCAAGCCTATATAAAAATCAGATCAACAAAGTGATCAATAAGAATTGCAATTCAGAAGAATTCATTGTCTTACCGAGATAGGGAAGTTCAATGAGGGGAATTCTTAAAAGATGTCACATATAAAGGGAAGCACTTTGGTAGATAGATAGAACAACAGTTCACAAGTTATTTAATGCAAAGTGATAGTCTTTCCTAGAAAAAACCACAGGATCTGTTTAGGCCTCCTCTAACCCAAAGAAGCTAAGTCAGGGTCATCTTAGAATTATTGGAATAGCCAAACTGCAAGAAGAGAAGGGTTGCAGAAGTGTCCTGGGAGCTACCTCAATCCATGTGTAAGCATAGTTAGAAACTGCAGAGACTGCCAAGAGTTTCCTATGGGATATATGATTAGAAGTTGTTAATCAGAATAAGCTAGGGGTCCCACATTTTCTCAGAATTTGACAGGAACAAAGGAGACCTAAACTTAAGCCCTTCTTTACCACAATCTGACTTTATGAACTGGACAAGTCTCTTAACCTCACAAGTCTCTATGCAACTCTTTTAAAATTATAAATTGTAGAGAAGGTGCCAACCTAAATTGGTAGAGTTTCCTTAACCAGGTGTTCCATCTGTCATTGAAAAAAGCAGGTCCAGACCCTGTTCCTTTGCTTATTTTATTGTAGTGTAGGTTCGCTGAATGATTTAGAACAAAGCAACATGTTTGTATTTTAATTTCTGAAGAATTTGTCCCAGAAATAGCTATGTGGTGTTGATAGGCTTATGGTAAGAAGACATCTCAAGAGAGAAAATTGACCAGGTCAGATTTAGAGTCAGAATCAGTCAACATTTAGTATGAGCCAAATACAATGTTAAGCTCAAGGGATAGAAAGAAAGTCATAAATTAGTCCTAGCCCTCAGAGGTTTCATAGTTTAATTGGGAGGACAGCACTTAAAAAGAAACTGAAAAGGGGAGAAGGGCACAATGAAATCATACAGCCTGGTAGGAAATGATCTGACCAAGTGTCAGTTTCCAAGTGGATTTCATCTTGCAGAATGAATTTCTGGAAATGATAAAGTCTAGAAAATTCCAGGTGCAGTTGATGTTTCATCACTACCTGCTGTTACTTATGATCACGATTAGCCCTAGGCAAAATTAGAAAAAATAGAGGAAGTTTGTTTTTGGATTTTTTCTCTCTGTGTCCTTTTCCTCCCTTAATGAAGGTCTGTCTTCTCTTACTTCTGCTTTAGCATTCTTATTCCCTCCAAATAGTTTCAGGAAAGAGCTGATAATGATTTACAATGACTAATAAGGCTTAAAGCCTCAAAGATCTTGGCATGCTTATAGAATGACAAAGCCAAAGTAATCAACCCAGTGCTAAAATTTTAGATATCATGAAGCCAGTAGACCGGGAAGATGAGTAGAGGAGCTTTTCTCAGTGAAAAGAAATCATATCATTCTTTTTTTTTTTTTTTTGGTTCATTCAATTACTTTCTTATATGAAAGAATGGCATCTCATAGGAACTACTTTAAACCACCAGCTTCCTACTTACAATGGTGATAGCAAACTTCTGACTTCTTACAAATTAGCAAAAAAGGAAGAAGGCCTAGCTTTTGATTTTGAGTAACTTTTAGGGGGATACTAGAGATCTGAGATATATTACATGTGCACGTTTGTTTGATCACAGGATACTTCATTGGCCTATACTACAAATGAATGAGCAAATGAATAAATGAAAACTATATATATAAAGTACTTACTATATGCTACTATGGCTACAAATAGAAGAAGCGCCTGCTTTCATGAAGCTCTCATTATTAATTGAGGGAAACAACATATAAAAGAAAGTTCAACTACAGGAAAAGTGGAAAGGTGTAGAAGCCATGGCAAGGTCCAGAGATCTTCATGTCACAAGAATAAATGAAGATGATATTGCTGGGCAACCATAGTTTATAGAGGCAGGGCAGGTGATAATTAAAATTAAATGCTTCCCATTCATCAACAGCAGTGCATTTGTTGTTTTCCATTTTATCTAAGTGATGAGCAGTTATAGTAATGAAGTGAAGAGAAAATATTAAAGGATAGGCAAGGGGTGATGGTGACAATGGCTCTCACTGCTGCCGGTCCTTCCCAGATAGAATTTAGGACAGGAAGGGAAAAAGTAAGGAGCAAGACAAGTAAGGCAGCTGATGGTGGCCATGAGTCTTCCCACCATATGGCTTTCCCAGGTGGCTTCTTTATTGTCTTTAAACAATCCCAAGAAAGTATTTTTACAACCTAACTTGGAAACTCATAGCTATCTTTAAAACTGGAAAGTCATCCTTTTATATACCATTCATATTCCTTGTGTTACACCTTCAGGAATGGAGACTAGCTGGACAATATTTTCCTGTTAGCTCTTTAGGGCCAGAAATATCCCATGTTTATCTTTATTTCCTTAAGGTTTTTTCTACTGCCTTGCACATCATGGATGCTTAATAAATATTTGTTGAATTAAAAGATCTTTATGTATATTCGAAGTGTTAAATTGCTTTTTCAACCAATTACAATTTAAATAATTTCAATTTTCTTAATCTTTATACAGGTTTTGTTTTCAAATCTTTAATCTTCTCTATGGATGTTCTTTGAACCTTCTCCAAGTTGCCATATCCTTCATTAGTTTAGAATATATTCTATGGACTTAAGGAGAAAAATCTTGATTCTTATATGCATCCACTCTATAGCTTTTAGCAACAACTTAAAGGATGAATTCTAAGACCATTAATCAGATGGAACATCCACATCATGAAGAATTTTGGAAAAATAATTAGTTAATATTTATAAAATCCCTTTGAAGGTTGGATGTATTATAACAGTTATATCAATGCACTATGGATATTTAAACATCTATCATTTATGCTTGGAATTTAAATTAAATGTTCCTCAAATAAGTTTTTTTTTAAATTCTTTTAACAGAGTTAAATTTTCATGACTTGTCACTTGTTTTGAAATATAGTGCAAATTAGAAATGCTAATTGGTGATGGTTGATGAGTTAGAATTTTGAAGCTATTGTATTCTACATAATTAATTTTATCTAACTCTATGTAGGAAGTTAGTTGCAAGGGAGGGAAGAATATTTTTTCTCCAAAATTTCAAAGACAAAAAAACAGATTAGTGGAGTGGAAATAATTGATGAGGAATTTCCTTAGAATTTCTCTTGGGTTTTATGCATCCACAAAGTAAAGAGTAGAAAAACAACAAAGACAGAGAAGCTTTATAAATTTTACTATTAAATTTGTTCAAAAATATTTTTAAAAAATTTCAGGGTCATAATTCAGTTGCTTCTAAAGAAATACATGAATTTTATGTCATTTTTTCTGTTTATATGTATGTATACACACACATATATATGTGTGTGTATGTATATATATATTTGCAAACACAGTACTCTATGACGGTGAGATTTCCTTCTATCTTGAGATTTCCTTCTTCTCTTTGTTCTTGAAATGAACAGTAAGCCTTTAGGGAGAAAATGGAAATGTTATTCAATAATTTTTTTTTATATCTTGCTTGTATGAACAGTATCTTAGATTTTATTAGAAGAGGAACATTTTGCTTATCTGGAACAAGTTACAGGTGCTTCTTATTTTATAATTAAAATTTTCATACTAATTATAACTTTTATAGCTAAAGATCTTCTCTAAAATGATATGCCAACCTGCTCCTACTTCCTTTTAAAAGAAAAAATATATCTTCTGCTTGAATAATATGGTTTTAGTATTTGATTACTTTCTTTTTTTTAGAACACATATATTACACAGCATTAGTAAGTTTTACATTTTTAAAGTGTAGGTCTTCAAATGTGAATGCTAAGATTAATGGAAAATATATAAATAAGAATAGGATGGTAAATAAATATTTTATAATAAAGCCAGAAGCAACTATAAATGTAGATATATAGATAAGAAAAAGTGAGAAAGTTTGCCCTTTGTATTTCAAGTTCATTTTATAATGTTCCCTTCATTTCCTTAAAAGTGAAAAAGTTCAGAATTTCAATATTTTTTAGATATTATTCCTGATTTTGCTGAGGTATAAAGACCATTTTTTACTAAGCTAACAGAATTTTTGATGTTTGATGTGGTTATATGTAATATAGTACATAATTATGTCTTTTAAAAAAACAGCCTAAGGTTAAATTCAGTGCTAGCTTCCTTAATAGATTAGTAGATTAATTAAGTGTAAATGTATTTTTATTTCACTCAAGTGATCATATATGTTAAATAAAATTTATGTAGACATAAAGAATGCTATCCCAAAATGTGTTTCTTGGGGGGGGGAGTTTTGTTTTTTTTTCAAATGTCATTGACAGAGGGATATTTTTCTGTTATAGGTTTCTTCCTTTCTTAATTGAAAATGTTTTTTTTTTTTTTTTCCTTTCTCTGATTCCAGCTTCATTGAACATTGTTAACTTTTGTGCCACATGTGACACGGCTCAGATTTCAGATTTTCTTCTCTACAGAACCATTACATTTTAAAGTTATCTGATAAAAATTATTACTTAAAACAACAATAAGGAGGTAAGACGATAGGTTTTTATAGAATCTGAGTTAGAAGTGACCTCAAATAACATTAAGTGCAACTGTACTTGTACAGCAATCCCAGCTATAATATCCCTAACTTTGCCTTGCATGTAATAGTGTTCTTTGACTGAATATAACAAGAAGTCATCTAGTTTAAAGGTTTAGTGAAGGGTAAGGAACACATTATATCTCAAGGTACTCTTTTACTTTTGGATCATTCTCATTGTTAGGGAATTGTGAGGAAAACTTTCTCATTTCCCTATTCAAAAAAGCTTATGCAACTCCTAATAGCCTGAAAAATAAAATTTAAAGTCCTCTTTTTGGCATTTAATGCTCTTTATTATTTGATTCCAACTTATCTTTTCTGGTTGACTTTTTTTATCCTCTTTTTATACCATGTATTCTAGTCAAATGGGCCTACTTGTTTTCAGCCACATGTAGCTTCCATTTCTAGTTCTCTTTTGCATAAACTCTCTCCTGTGTCTGGAATGAACTTCCTCACCTTAATTTCCTAGAGTAGTACCTTGATTCTTTTAGGTTCAGGTCATGTTCTGACTGTTATAGCAGACCTTTGCTGATCCTGCTACTATTTGTTCTTGCTCCTGTATTTGCTTGCTATATGTTTTTGTATTTATTTTATTTTATTTTTTTCATTTATGTTCTTTCCCTCAAATAAAATGTAAGCACCTTTACAATAGGTATTGTTTCTTTGGTCTTTCTATCCTCAGTACCTAGCATAGTGTCTGGTAGCAGGTTTTCAATAAATACTTGTTGAATGAGTGAGTGAATAAATTGTTGAATGTGACTATTAAAGTGCCAATGATATTTGAAAGATTATGGAGAAATGAAGAAGTACCTCTTCATTTTAAAAAACATGCACTCTTTAGTAACTTTTTACATATAATTCCAAGTTGTTTTCTAGAATGGTTGTATCTATTCATAGGTCTACTAATCATGGATCTACCTGCCTATTTTTCACAGCACGTCCAGAATTTGGAAATGACGTAGTATGTTTAAAGCATTTTGAAATATGTAAAGTACTATATAAATGCTAGTTATTGTTACTTCTATTATTATTTACCATTTTCCTTTTTTTTCATTGTTACCACCAATCTGATGGGTATAAGGTAGAATCAACCTCAGAACTACTTTAATTTGTATTTTTCCAATTAATAACTTAGAACATTTTTCATGCAATTTTAGATAGTCTTCTCTTGATGTCTCCTCATAGATTTACTGTTTATTAATTTAAGCATATTTCTTATTTTTTATAA
Organism: Myrmecobius fasciatus; assembly: GCA_023553655.1. NCBI lineage: Eukaryota > Metazoa > Chordata > Mammalia > Dasyuromorphia > Myrmecobiidae > Myrmecobius > Myrmecobius fasciatus. The sequence goes on along the minus strand of JAJPUD010001921.1, from coordinate 31,323 downwards.
ATTTGAATTTTTGTTTAAATGCTTTGGAAAAGAGATGTTTATTAAAGAAACTTTTTGTAAAGATTCTCTATCTACCCCCAATAATCGTTTCCCTTTTTATCTTAGCTTTATTGGACTTGTTTATGTAAAAACTTTTTTAATTGTATGTAATCACAATTATCCATTTTTTTCTTCTGTGGCTCACTGTATCCCTTGTTTGCTCATGAACTTTTTTTGTATCCATAGATCTGAGAAGCAACTTTTTCAAATTTTTTTCTAATATGTTTATGTTCATTTAATATATTTACTTAAATATATTTATACCTAGGGAATATATCTATTTATAGCTTATTTTAGTATAAAGTGTAAGATGTTGACCTAAGTATAATTTCTTTCTTCCATACTGCCATACTTAATTTACTCAACATTTTTTAAAATCAAATAGCTCTTATCCTAGGAGCTTGGATCTTTGTGTTTGTTGATCACTAGGCAATAAGATTAATTTCCTGGCAGAATGGATAGAGTGTTGGTCCTGGAGTCAAGAAGACCCGAGTTCAAATCCAACCTAGACATTTATTAACTTTGTGATTCTGGCAATTCACCTAATCTCCGTTTGCCTCAATCTCTTAATCTGTAAAATGGTCACACTTACTTCCCAAGTTTGTTGTGAGGAAAAAAACAAGATAATATTTGTAAAATACTTGGTGAACTTAAAGCATCGTATAAATATTATTGTCTAATAAATTCTACTGATTGATCTATTTTTTTAAACTAATACCAAATTGTTTTGAGAGTTATGATGAAGTTTAATACTGTGGAGTTTCAGATCTGGAACTGCTAGGCTTCCATCTTCTCTTTAAAAAGAAATTACTGTTCTCCCTGAAATTTTTGACCTTTTTTGATTCTATATGAATTGATTTACATAAAGGAGAAGAGCACACGGGTCAATGAGCTGGACTTCAATAAATTCTAGAATAAATTAGAATAAATTCTAAAAATCTAGAATGGGTTTTTAAAATAGGTTATGGTTAATGAACATTTCAGAAAAGAAATGTTGATTACAAAGAGCCACCATGAATATGTCATGTTTTCTTAATTTTATATCCTTTTTTATTAACTGATTACAAATTGAGAGATCAAAGGAATGCTATACATAGTTGTAGTTTACCTTGATTTTAAGAAAATGCTCAATAAAGTCTTTCATGCTATCCTTATGGGGAAAAATGTGGGCTAGACAACACAGTTATGTCGATTTGAAACTAGTTAAATTGCTATCAGTTCTCAGTGGAAGGGAGGGAGGAAGAAAATAGAATGAAGGAAAATCTTACAACTGGGTTTTAAAATTTTCCTTCACAAATGAGAGATATAAGAGGGATACTTTGGCAGATATTCCTTCACAAATGAGAGATATAAGGGATAATTTGGCAGATATTTGGGGTTGTGTTGAACTACAGTCTCAATATGAGTCATCAGTATAATATAGCAGACAAAACTGCTAATACAGTTTTGGACTGCATTAAGAGAGACATAGCTTCCAGAAATAAAGAAATGATAGTCCTATCATTTCAGTTAGTACTTTGCCCTGGACTTAGCACATTTAGAGCATTGTGTTCAGTTCTATTCATCACAGTTTAAGAAGGACATCAATAATATATCCAGAGGAGGGCAGCTGGAATGATGGAAGGGCTTGAAATTCATACCAGGATAATTAGCTAAAGGAACTGGAAAGTAAAGGACTCAAGGAGAGCTTTATTGTCTTCAAGTATTTGAAAGAATATCATTTACAAAAGGGATTATATTTGTCATATTTAGAACCAGAGGCAAGAATTAGAAGAATTATTGAATGGAAAATGCAAAATGGAATATTTATGCATGATGTCAGGAAAATCTTTCCAATAATTATAACTATTCAGAAGTGGAAAGTGGGGATGGGACTGCCTCCTACAGTTTGTTTGAGCTTGAAGGCAGAGCAAAATATTCCCTTTTCTCTTTACCTATATCCCTACCAGCCAGTACTTTCTAAGTAGGTAATTGCCCTTACCTATCCCTACCTGTCACCTGTGGAACAATGCACATTGACTAAGTATAGTATTTCTTATGGTACAAGGAAATCTTACAGACTCAGGCACATAAAACAAAAGTATAATTGGATGCTTAAGGAAGTATGAAATTCTTTCTCACTAAGTCTTTAGGAAAAGTGTGGATAATGATATATATTTAATGTGTTGCACCAAGAATTCTTTTTTTTAGTTTGCTTTAAACTTGATAGTTATTAACATGCTTTCTAACTCTAAAATTCTGTATGAACCTATGCAAAACCATTTTTAGAGAATAGCTGATTCCCCTTTAGGAAAAGCTCCATTTAATTTGAGAAAGAAGGCAAGTTCACATATAAATATGAAAAAAACTAAATAATTTACATTGCCTAATAATACTCCTCTTTCTTTGAGATCAAACTTATGGCAAGTTTAGCCATTCAAAATATGGCTCTATATTGCAAGTAAATAGAAAGTACTTGCCTTTAGGAAGGTCTAATCTCATATGATTCTCTGACCAGAGACAATTTTGTTTATTGTAGAGCATTTGCTTTAATGTTTTTCCCTATGTTATATGACACCAGACTCACTCATAGAAAGCTTATAACTTTACTCAGAGACATAGAGCAGTATGCTGAAGACTTCAATCAGGTGCATAAAATAAACAGATGCTTATCATAAATGACAACCAACAAAGAAGACAAAAGTATTTTAAAAACTAGTCAGAAGAGCTAGAAAATTATAGTGATCTAGTGCTACTTAATGTAGACCCAAATACTCTTAATAGTTTCTGAGGACATTACTCTTTTAACATCTGAAAGGTTCTTTTCTCCTTGATAGGGTTTTCAGAAGAGCTATCATAGGTGTGAGTGGATCCTCTCGTTTCCTCATCCTTTGAAAACCATAGCTCATAACCACCATTGATGTATTTCCTTTTTTCTCTATTCAGCTAAAGAACACAATTAATTAACTCCTTGCTCCAAACCTAGAATACATACTTCTACAAACTCAAACACCATATATATAAGGAGTCATATATGAAAAGTACACACATAGAGAGCATATAATATTTCTCTACTTCTTCATTCTTCACAGATACATATTAATATAGAAGTTGCTATTATTGACCTGGTGGTCTCTTACTTTGCATGTACTTTAAGGGACAAGATGATAAAGTAATATAAAGTATCACAGAGTTGCACAATGAAATACTTTAAAAATCACCGAACATTAGAATCAGAAAAAAATATGAAAGGTCTAATCTTTTATACCTAAATCTAATACAACTGATACCTGAACATGAATCCCTGAATTGCTATAAATTTCGCACTAATGGGGAACCTATGACTGCCTGAATTTGCTCATTCTATTTTTAGACAGCCCTTATTGTTGGAAGTTTTTCTTTATATCAGGCAAATTTACCTCTGAAGCTTCTACCCATTGTTTTTAATTTGGTTCATTAAGTCAGACCAGTTAAGTGTAAACCCTTTCCCCACATCTCTTAAATAATTGAAAATGAGTTTTTTATCCCCTCTCTATTGTATATTACATATCACTCAAATGTCTTCTTATGATATCCTATGATATCCCTCCCTTCATCCTTTTCTCACATGAAGAAGTGACATTTCTTGCCAAGGCAAAGCCCTCCACAAGCTCAAGCGACCCCTTCCATCCCGTCTTCTCTGGAATATCCCTTCTGTCATCCCCATTCTCTCACTTATCTTTAATTTATCCTTTTCAGCTGGCTGCTTCCCTGTTGCCTACAAATTCTTACATGTCCCATCCATTCTTAAAATTAAAAAAAAAAACCAAAAACAAAAACCTTAGTTGATCCATCCATCCTGCTACCCAACATCCTCTCTTTCTTCCTACTTCTAACTAATCTCTTTAAGGTGGTCATCTACAATTGTCTTTTCTAATCTATCAATCTATTAGCATTTATTAAGTGGCAAATAGATGCCAGGGACTGTGCTAAATATAGGGAAAAAAGACCCTGCCACCAAAGAGTTCACAGTTGAATAGGGGAAAAACCTGTAAACAACTATGTTCAAACACTATATACATGAATGAGAAACTGGGAATAGTATTGGAGGGGAGGATTCTTAAACTCTCTGCAGTTTAGCTTTTGGCCTCATTCAACTGAAACTGCTGTCTCTAGATAATAGTGATTTCTTAATTGCCAGATATAATAGCCTTTTCTCAAATTCTCATTGTTTTTGATCTGTACAGTTTTTGACATTATCACCTCCTTCTCTTTGATACCTTTTTGTCGTTAGATTTTCTTGCTGCTTCTCTTTCCTGTTGTCCTACCTGTCTAGGTGCTCCTTTCTATCTCCTTTGCTAGATCTTTGTTCATATCACACCCACTAACTGTGGGTTTTCCTCAAAGCTTTGTACTGGATTTTCTTTTCTCCCTTTATACTGTTTTTTCTTGATAATCTCATTACATGCCATGAATTCTTTTATTACCTCTACTAAATGATAATCAGAACTAGTTATCCATTCCCAAATTCTTTCTGATCTCCAGACATTTGTCTTTTATTGTTTATTGGGCATCTCTAATTGGATATGCTGTAGACATCTTAAAATAAAAATATCCCAAACTGAACTTAAATATCACCCGTCATTCTCCCATCTTCTATCCCCACCTCCAGTCTTCTCCTCTCCTCAGTTTCTATTACGGTTGAGGATACCACCATCCTCTCAATTACCCAGGCTTAAAACCTAGGTATCATTCTTAGCCCCAAACACCAATATGTTGCCATTTCAATTCTACTTTTACAGCATTTCTTTTAAGTTCCCTTCTCTTTATTGACTAACACTGATAAAACACTGATACTTCCAGGTACAGGTCCTCTTTACTTCACACCTAAACCATACTAATAGTTTTTAAGTTGATCTCCCTGTATCAGATTTCTCCTCACTTCATTCCATCCTCCACTCAGTTGTCAGAGAGCTCTTTCTAAATATCAGGTCTGATGATATCGGACCTGAGGTTGTGCTCTACTGTCTCCAGGAGCTTTTAAAACCTGCTTGCATTTAAAACCCTTCATAATAAAATCTTTTCCTTACCTCCCAGGCTCCTTATATCTTATTCTCCTCTACATATTCTGCAATCCAGTGACATTGGTTTTCCTGCTTTTCTTTGCAAAACAGCAACAAAAACAAACAAACAATACTGCATTTCATGAGTTATATGCATGTTTATTGACTGTCTCCCATGCCTGGAATTCTTTACCTCTTCACTTCTTCTACCTGATTTCCCTGATTGCCTTTAAATCTCCTTTAAAATCCTAGTTTCTGCAAGAAATTTTCTCCAGGTCTCCTTCATGCTAGTGCTTTCCCTCTGAGATTATCTCCAATTGATTCTGTGTATAATTTGTCAACTATATGCATATTGTCTCCTTCTTTCCTTTCCCCATTAGATTATAAACTCTTTAAGTTTAGGGTCTATTTTTTTTTTCCTTTCTTTGCTTCTCCATCTCTTAGCCCAGTGGCTTCCTTGTTGGAGAAAGCAGCATGTGTTATGTTTTAACTAGTGGCTCACAGATTATATACATTGAAGATTATGTGTCTTGTTTATACAGTTCAGCTGCCCTGCCATTCAGATATTGTCAGCAATTTTCATTCATCCTTACCAGTATGTCCTTTATGGCTGTTCATTTCTTACAGTTGATAGTTGATTTCCTGTTAATCAGCATATTGGGTTTTATGTATTTTTGAAAATCTATTGTGTTGTATTGACTATGACAAAAATTATACTTTTGTCTTTTAAATTAGATTTTAAATGATTACTTTATTGCCATTGTGATCACTTTTTTTTTTCTCCTCTAAGGATTTTGATTAAATTAAATTATCTTTGTTCTCTATGTGCTTATCATTATCTGGTCCTATAACTTAGTTACATTGAACTCAAGACTTTGAGGGCATTCAGAACTTTTAGGAAATCCTGATTCTGTGTGATATTTTAAAACTAACATGCTTGGGAAAATATATGCATATATTTTAAAATGTTAGTAAAGATGCCCAAAATATATAATTTATATCAGTTTTTAATACTTTCAGTTGTATGTTGACTCATTTCCAAAGTATTCAAAACAGTTTTCTAATTTTAAAAAATGGCAAAAAAAAAAGATAGAATACTTCTTACCCTTTGAAATATTTTCACAATTTAAAATGTCATGTAGTTTTAAAACTCTTTAACACTAATCACTTAGGTATTTTTCTCTGTTAGATTGAGTAGAGGGGCTTATTTATGAAAAACTCAAATTTATTTCATAATTTAGAAATTAATATTTCTGCATAGGTAAGAGTCAAATATTGGACTCACTTGCAAGCTAGAATATGAATTGATTTCATAATAATCATGTCTCTCAGCCTCATTTTCTTAATAGTAAAATAGGAGTAATTATACTTGAACTACCTATTTCACAGTGATATGAGAAAAATGTTTCATAAAGTAAAAAGTACAATATGAATATATTATTTTAACACTAATATTTAAGTCTTCCCTATTTTCTTTTAAATAAGGAAATTCGACTTCATCACAAGTACAACGACCATCTTTTATGGATTATTTTGATAAACAAGATTTCAAAAATAAGAGTCATGAAAACTGTAATCAGAACATGCATGAACCATTCCCAATGTCAAAAAATGTTTTTCCTGACAACTGGAAAGTTCCTCAAGATGGAGACTTCGATTTCGTAAGTACATTTTTGTTTCATTGGTAACTTTGGTTCCTTTTTCTTTTTCTAGTCATTAACAAGTGTGTGTGTGTGTGTGTGTGTGTGTGTGTGTGTGTGT
>JAJPUD010001921.1:0-16298 GCA_023553655.1 Myrmecobius fasciatus | reverse complement strand
ACAGTTCTATAAAGGGAGATAGCCCTTCCCTGCAGGAGGAACAGGAAGATCCTTTCACTCTTGAATCTTATTTCTTGTAAACCCTTATTCGTGTTTATCAGACTTATATCTAGTTGTAAGATTGAAGAATCAGTGTAATTTTAGAAGTCCCCCCCAAAAAAATTCACTTCTGCTCTTAATAATTTTGTGTATAGTAGGAAGCTGTAAAATAGAGAAATTTATGTCTCTTGCCTCTAAAGCTACCATTATCACTGTAGGCGATATGTTTTGGGGACAATTTACTTAACATTTTCTAATCAATCAATAAGCATTTATTATGTGCCAGATGTTTTGTTGTATACTCAAAAAGGAGCAAAAGACAGTTCCTGCCATCATGGAGCTTACAGTCTAATGAGGAAGACAAGATGCAAACAATATATACAAAACAAGCAATAGGAAATAATTTTTAAAAGGAAAGCAGTGGAATTAAAAAGGGTTAGAAAAGGCTTCCTGTAGAATGTGGGATTAAAGCTGAGTCTTAGAGGAAGTTAGGGAAATCAGTAGTCAGAGCAAAAGAGTTTTTCAGAAATAGGGAATAGACAACCAGAGAAAATGCCTGGAGCCAAGAGAATGGAGGGTCTTGTGGAACAGCCAAGCGGCCAGAGTGATTGGATAGAATACTTTATAGGGCAGTAAAATGTAAGAAAACTAAAAAGGTAGGAAGGAGTGAGGTTTTAAAGGACTTTGAATGCCAACACAGCATTTTTGTATTTGTTCCTGGAAGCCAAAAGAAGTCACTGGAGGGTATTAAGTAGTGGGGTGACACAATTAGACCTGTGTTTTAGGAATATCACTTTAGTGGTTAAATGGAGAATTGATTGGAGATGGGAGAGATTTGAGGAAGGCAGCTAATTAGCAGGCTCTTGCAGTAATCAAGGCACGAGGTGATAAGGGTCTGAAGTAGAGTGATGGCCAGTATCTGAGAGCAGGGAGCCTGCTTCAGTTTCTTGGTCTGTTAAATGAAAAAAAAAAATAGCATCTCTCTCCTGGGATTGTTATGAAGATCAAATGAAATAATATTTTAAAATTCTTTTCAAACTTTAAAATGCCATATAAAAACTAGCTTTAAAAGCTTTCACAAAAGCACCTGGAGGTAGTGATCAGAGCAGGTACAGCACTAAACATCATAATGACCTAATACAATTGAGGTAACACTGAATAGTCAGATGACAGACAGACACAGGAGAGACAGACTGACAGATTGAGGAAAGGAAGAGAGAGAGAGAGAGAGAGAGAGAGAGAGAGAGAGAGAGAGAGAGAGAGAGAGAGAGAGAAGGGAGGGAGAGAGAGAGAGAGAGAGAGAGAGGAGACACACACACAAAATATGAATAAATGTTTATTAATTCTAAATCTAGCAATCCTGCTGCTTCTGTCTTATTGTATAGTTCTTTCTAGTCAGTTAACACTGCATTAGTTTCTAAGAAGGAAGTTGGTTGAAGATTTTCCCATGTAGAAGCTGTAGAGGCCGTATAACAAGGAACTGTTCATTCTCTTCTGTCCACAGCTGTGTGGACTTGAGAGGAAGTATTTTAGTAAAGGGAAGCATATGAGCATGTTGCTTTGGCTTGGTTTTGCATTAATAGAATGATTATTATCAAGTATTTCCAGATGCTTGTAGTAAAAATATTAAAGAAGTACATATATTTCAGTTTCTTTCTTTTGGATGAGAGTAAAAGAAAGGATATTTCAAATCTGCCAATGGAGCAATTCTAAATTTTAGTTTTTTGTAATCACAGGTGCACACATAGCATGAATTTGAGTATACCTAGCATATTTCCTTATAATCCAGTAGTAAATTAAAATGAACAAAAATCTAACATTCTGAAATAGTTGCATGCAGGATTCTTGACTTTTTCAATCCTCTGCCAGGTTACAAAATCTTTGCTGGCAATGGAAGACTCCAGATGGTGTGGTATGAACACGTTTGTGTGATATGCATGTTGATATGTATGTATGTCCACAATGCATTTTAATGAGAAGGCTATCCATCTTTCATTAAGAGAATTAAAACTGTGACAGGTCTTATTTTGGAATTTTAATAATTTCCTCTTAAATTCTCATGAAAGTTTTTGTTTTTTGTTTTTTACCCAAGTGGTCATATTATATATCTAGAAACTATATTTTTGTGAATAATACTTAATGAAGTTCTTGTGTTATTGATCTGGCTATAAGTTGATTTTGTTCTCAGAAACTACTAAAACATTTTTCTTTCTCCTGAACAAATTCCAGATATGCCAGTTTTTGGCATTCCCCCCCACCCAAAAAAAAAACCCAAAAAACAAAACATATGTGCTTTTGAGAGCAAGCGTTCATTCAGTCAGTCACGTCCTACTCTTTGTGACCCTGTGGGCCATAGTGTACAATTGCTGTCTGTGAGATTTTGTTGGCAGAGACACTGGAGTGGGTTTGCCATTTCCTTCTTCAGTGGATTAAGATAAACAAAGATTTAGTGACTTCTCAGGGTTCATACAGCTAGCAAGTATCTGATGCTGAATTTGAACCTCAGGTCCATCCTTTGAGTCAGGAGTAAGATCATATAAAATCTTAGAATGGATAAATACAACTTAATAATGGTACCTTGATGTCATCTATCAGTTCAGCACTTATGTCTCGCACAGATCATTACATGTTGTAGTTGGCATTTAATAAATGGTTAATGGTTCCATGAATAAGTAATTTAATATTGCTAGTTATGGTCCTATAATTAATAGGCATAAAACCATTTCTTTACCTACTGTAAATGGACTTACTGTGATTAAACATAGTATAACACATGGTATAGTTACTTGTTAATTTGTAATTTTAGTTCTGGGGCCCATATTTTAGGAGACACATTGATCAGAGACCATAAAAGAGACTACTCAGGATAGTGGGGAACTTCTAGCTCATGCCAACTGAGGAAAAGTTATATTAGCTAGACTTGGGAACATTATACCCATCTTCAAAAAAGTACCATTGGTTGTGGTAGCAAAAATGTTTTTTGACTTCTCTTTTGGCTATGGTTGTAGTATCTGCGGAAGCAGTTGCTAGGCTACATCTTTAAAAGGTTGCTTCCCAGAAGAATGTCTGTGGCTACTGAAATGAAAGTGTTACTATTCTTGAGACTCTTGCTTTCAGCATCCATCAGGGTTGGAGAGGAGATAGTAGTCAGTGTGGTGACAGCAGTTTGACTTGTCTGGCACATCCTGCTGCTTCTCATTTCTCTCTCTCAGGAATGCACCACTGGTTCAGTGAGAATAGTTTGCCTATTCTGTGGGTGAAAGTTGGATGGGAATAGCTAACAAACCTTTTCTTCAATGGAATTGCTTCCCCAGATCATGGGCATATGGGAAATAAGAAATATTCACAAGAAGTTATGAGACAAGACAAAATGAAAACAAAATAAGTGCCCACATTGTTTTCAGAAATGTAAAGGAGAATAAATCATTTTCATCTGAAGGAATCAGGAAAGTTTATGGAGATGGTAACTCAGTTGGAACTTGAAAAAAATAGAAGCCAGAGATAGGAAGATCATTATGGGTGATAGAGAGTCCAATTTGTCTAGCACACAAGATATATTAAGGGGAAATAATGTATAGAAACATGGATATGAGGGATTATGGACATGGAATGTCAAGTGTTCTATCAGATTATTTTATTCTGTTAGTAAATTTTGTTGAGCTACTTTTTTCTTTTAAGCTTTTTTTTTTCACAAAGCTGGCTTATAGGGCTGAAGACAAAATTATTCAGAAATGAATATGATATAAAAATAAAAAGTATTATTAAATATTACATATAGTTTTAAAGTTTTTTTACCTCTTTTTTTTACAATCACATTGATTTCCTTTTAATCACCTTTTCTTCCTCAGAATTAATAACTAAAGTAATTTTGTTCTTGAATATCTCTGATTCTTTTCATATTGATATTCCTTGAGAATCCATCTTTACTGTGCTTTTTCTGAAGGCTTTTTGAGATTCATTTTTGGTCTCCTCAAGAATAGGCTACCTATGAAATCTAGTATTAACCTCCATATAACCTTTTTCATAATAATAAGAAATACTATTCTTATTGTCCTTTAAATTATACAATGTATTCCTTACAACAATGTTGTAAGGTAGTTTATAGAACTATTATTCTTATTTTATGGATGAGGACATGAAGGGTAACAATGAAGATTTGAATAATAGTAGCTCATATTTATATAAAATTGTAGGATTTTAAAAGTGCTTTTCTCTAACCATTATTGTTTTCATCATTTTGCAATTGAGGAAACTGATGTTCATTGAGGTTAAATGATTTGCCCATGGTTTCACTGTAAGCAAATGACAAAACCATTACTCAAATTTAGGCCTTCCAACTCTTAATCTTTCTACTATAATAGTTTACTTACCAGTAGTCACAAACTCTCAACTAATATGATCAATAGGTTTCCAGTAATAATTTTCTCCAACCAATTATCCTCTTTTATCAGAATTACATCTAGGATTTCCTTGTTTCTTTATCTTCTGAAAGATAAAATCAAATTGCAAAAATTCTTTGATAAGGTATCAAAAGGTACACAAACTCTTTTGATAAGGATGAGAGTATAGTCAGGAGGGACAATGAAAGTGATTTAATACTTCGGGAATTCATTTCTCATATTATTATGTAATAATTGTGAAACTCTTTCTATGTATGGATTTGTCTAGATAGGTATACAGTTATATTTACCCAGGAGAAGTTACAGATAGGCACAAAATTACAGAAAATTCAAATAACACAAAAATATTTTTCAGACATTTTTAGTGAGCCAGAATAGCTATTATTTTAGAATTTGCCATTAGCAAAATTGTATAACTCCCCTGGGAGAAATAGAATCCATTGATATTGGTGAATGTCACAGTTGTGTACATGAACCTCTAGAAGAGCCAATAAATATATTAAACACTGTATATAATAGGGCATTATATTATATGTATATATACTAATGAATATGCAGATATATATGGGTGTACATATGTGTATGCACATACATGCATATATACATACACACTTGAATATTTAGCATCTACACAACCAAATATTATAAAATGTCAACAATGTTATACATATTAGCATTGGACAATTAGCATCATATAGTTCTACATTTGTCTTTCCCTCACACATAGTAAGCATGCATTTCACTCTCTCCTGTTCCTCCCATGTTTTCTCCTTTCCTTATTCTTCCATTTTCCTCATTTTGGCAACATTTGCCTTTACTAAATCTTGACCCCAGAATCAGCTACTTTGATGATTTATAATCGTAAAACCTCCAAAAAGCCTACTTAGACTTCCACTCTTCCAGCTCTGCTAATAGTTGATTTCTCAGACTGTTTCCTGGTTATTGAGTGTTACTGGAGAAAGTTTCTAAATCAAGCTGAGTCTCCTGCTATAAATATATTCTGTATTGCCTCAACTAAACCCTCACATATGCTTGTCAGTTCTTTTTCTTCAATGATTGATTGAGTCTCTTTCTCATTTTCCACGACTGTTCCAAATTTTTCTTCTTCCCAAAAGCATCCAAATCCTCTCTGACTCCCTATTCATAGCAGATGGCCTCACTGCCTACTCACCTAAGAAAATCCAGACAATCCATGGTGACCTCCCTTAACTTCCTGCCTCCGCACATCACAGCATCTCTCTTTCTTTGCTTGTTCTCTATTTCCTGTTTTAATCGAAAGACTAAATCTAGGCCCTCAACCCAATATGGGTACTACTGCCTCCTCTAACACTTATTTCCATTAGTCAGTCCATGTCTTATATACATCTTTAGTCTTCATTAATTCCTCAAGTATGGTCAGATCTTCCCTTTCTTTTACCCTTTACTTTATCATCTACCTACTTACCATCTAATTTTGATTATTAAATATCTTTTAATTAATGTGGGCTATCCTCTATTTTCTTGACATCTACCTAAACTCCTTGAAATTTAATTTCTACTTCAAATGATCTATAAAAAAATTATTTTCTCAAGGAGCATTAATGACCTTATCACAAAATTCAAAATTTCTTTTGTGTTTTAATATTTTTATTTTCTCTAGTTACACATAAAACAATTTTTAAAATTTGTTTTTAAAATTTTGAGTTCCCAAGAGATCATTATTCATGGCAACAACAATACTATATGAGGATCAGTTCTAAGGGACATAACTCTCTTCAACAATGAAATGCTTCAAACCAGTTCCAATTGTTCCGTGAAGAGAGCCATATACACCCGGAGAGAGGGATGTGAAATGTGGACCACAACATAACATTTTCATGTTCTCTATTGAGGTTTGCTTGCATTGTATTTCCTTTATCAGATTATTCTTTCTTGTAGATATGATTTCTCCTGAACAAAAAAAATGATGCTATAACTATACATATATTCGATTTCTTAAGTATTCTAACATAATTATCATGTAGTGGATATCCTGCCATCTAGGGGAGGGGTGGGGAGTAGGGGGGAAAAATTTGTAACAGAAAGCTTTGTAAGAGTTAATGTTTAGGAATTACCCATACATATGTTTTGCAAATAAAAAGTATTAATAAAATAAAAAAAATTTTGAGTTCCAGATTCTTCCCCTACCTTCCCACTCCTGTCCCCACTGAGGAAGCCTATGTAAAGTTGTGCAGAACATTTCCATAAAAGTCGTGTTGCAAAAGAAAGCACACACATGCACACACACACACACACACACACACCACTCTTAAAAAAAGTTTTTAAAAAATATGCTTGAGTTTATATTCAGATCCAAATTGTTCTTTCTCTGGATATGTACAGCAGTTTTCCTCATAAGTCCTTCAGAATAGTGTTGGATCATTGTATTATTAAGAATAGCAAAGTAATTCACAGCTGATCATCCCATGCTATGACTATGTACATAGTCATAGTACATTTCAATTTGAGCTCATGGAAGACTTTCTATATTATTCTGATATTTCTGCTAATCATTTCTTATAGAACAATAATATTCCTTCACAATCACAGAGCATAATTTATTCAATCATTCCCTAATTGGTGGACATCCCCTCAATTTCCAACTCTTTGCCCTGAGAAAAGAATTTATCTTTTTCTCTGTCTCTCTCTTTATATATATATATATATATATATATATATACATATACTTATATACATATGCATATATATGTTATTTTTAAAAAGTATCTTTTGGGATTGATACAGTGTAATGGTATTGTTATGTCAAAGAATATGTATGATTTAATAACCTTTTGGGTATAGATCATATATTATCATTTATCAATTAGGGAATGGCTCTTATTACTTTTTATAAATTTGACTCATTCCCCTATACATTTGAGAAATGAGGCCTTTGTCAAAGAAACTTGCTTCAAAATTCTTTTCATAATTAATATTGCTAACTGTTTATTCTGTTCTCTCTTTTATCCTATCCCTCCTTAAGTATTTTGCTACTGACCACTCCCTCCCCCAATGTGCCTTCTCTTCTATCAGCCTCTTCCTTCTCGTGTTCCCTTCCTTTCCTACTTTCTTGCAGGTTAAGAAAGACTTCTATACCTCTATTGAGTTATTTCCTTTTTGAGCCAATTCTGATGAGAATAAAGTTCACTAATTCTCTCTTCTCTTCCCCTCCATTGTTAAAGCTATTTGTTGCATCTTTTATGGCAGATAATTTACAACATTCTATCTCTCCCTTTCCCTTTCTCCCAGTACTCCAAACTTTTCTTGCTGAGTTGTCCTTGACATTGCTACCAATTTAGAGTTCCCATGGCTTGTTCCTGGCTTCCTGTGGCCAGGATAGTGCTGGCAAGGCCTGCACTGAGATTGTGCTGCAGGCTCAGCCAGATGCCACAGATCCCTTCTGCTGACATTCCAAGGCCTTCAACTGGAAAATTGTTCCATTCCACCTTTTTGAAGGTTCTGATGTTTTAGAGTCATTATTTAAAGTCAATAATGGAGGGGTTTGGAGGAGAACTCAGGTGAGTCCCTATCTTTACTTTGCCATCTTGCATTTGCCTCTGGTTTTTTTGTTTTTGTTTTTGGTTTTTTAACAGTCTTTATTATCTGAAGGATGTAATACTGTTGATCATCCCTTTTCCTTGTCAATCTTTTTTTACTTGACTTTTCTTTTCCAAAGTCTCCTTGTACTTGTCAGAGTGCTCCTGCTGATTCCTTTGGCTGTTATGCTTCCTCATCCCTTCTGTTTATCCTTTAAAGTTCAATTCAAATGCCACTATCTTCATGAAAACTTCTCTGACCCTTCTTGTTGGTAAAAATGTTCCTATTTTTAAATCACTTCCCCCCCCCCATCTCTTTTCAGTGCAACTGTCATTTAAAGTTGTGCCTTAAAATTTTCTCTGTTTTTATATTTTCCCCTTAATTAGACCCTAAGGTCCAAAATGTCAGGAAACTTTTTATTTTTATTTTTTTATTTTATTAATTGTTAGAACTTGGTGAGACAATGATCTTAATCAATGCCTCGGGTGACTGTTTCAAAAGCAACTTATAATTTTAGAGAACTGACAGTGTCACTGAGAACTTGATTTGCCCAGGGTTAATATAAACAAGAAATGTCAGAGATGAGACTTAGTCAGGTTCACCTAATTTCAAGAACAGCCCTTTATTGCACTCTTTTGTCTCTAAGTCATTGAGATAAAAAAAAATTATCACTCCCTATCAGGAAAATATATGTAATATATAAAATATATGTGTATACACACACCAACACATACACACACACATATACACACATTGCATAGTATAAGAGAAGTAACACATGGTACAGTAGAAAAGAATTCCAGTTATTGAGCCAAACAGAAATGGATTCAAACCTTGATAATCACAAAATGTCTGTGTGATCAAGAAAGTGCTGATCTACATTGATAGAAAAGTTCCCTTACCAGTTCATTTCTTATGTCAGTAAAATTACAGACACAGTACCTTGCAAATTACGCACACCTACCACTATATTAATAATTATATCCTTTATTAATTCTACATAAAATAAAAATTAAAATAAATGAGGTAAATACAAAATAAAATGTTGATATAACATTAATTCCTTTTTTGTGAACTTTGCTCATATTTATTGAACTTATATGAAACAATATTTTATTAATAATATGCTTTGCAGTTCTTTATTTGAAAACTATTTATGAACATGGAACACTTATTCATGGAGGGAATGACTCTAATTTTCACTTATTTTTGTTAGTTTGTATATATTTTGTCTATCAGACCCTTTTCGATGATATTTGATATGAAGATCCCCCTTCTCTCTCCTCCATTTGACCATTTCCCTTCATATACTAGTTGCTAATCTGATCTATTCAAGAGCTTTTCAATTTCATGGATTCAAAATAACTTAATTTATCTTTTGTGACAGATTTCATTCTTTGTTTGATGAAGAATTCTTCCCCTTGAGGGAGTTTGGGGAAGGGAGGGGAAAATTTTAGAATACAAGGTTTTGCAAGGGTGAGTGTTGAATATTATTCATTCATATGTTTTTGAAAATAAAAAGCTTTAATAAAAATTTTTTTAAAAAAAGAAGATGGGATTTGAGTTGAGTCTTGCAGGGAGCCAAGAGAGTTACAGTGAGAAGATTCCAGACAAGAGAATCAGTCGAAAAAGGTACAGAAGATGATCAATTATGATAGACATAGCTCTTCTCAGCAATGTGATGATCCAGGTCAGTTCCAATGGACTTGGGATGGAAAGTGCCCTCTTTATCTAGAGATAGAACTATGGAGACTGAATGTGGATCAAAGCATAGTATTTTCACCTTTTTTGTTTGTTTGTTTGCTTTTTCTTTATCATCTGATTTTTCTTGCATAACATGAAAAATATGTAAATATATTTAGGATTATACATAAAAAAGAATTCTTTCCCTGTACCTGATACTGAGTTATATAGATGGTATCATATTTGTTTCTCTTATAATTTTTGTGTTATGTAACCTTTAATAATCATGTTATACATCCATTTTGAGTGTCTTTTTTGTGACATAACATGGGAAGAATAAGTAGTTATGAAGTTCCTACTGTGTGCCAGGTACTAGGCTAAGTGTTTTTTATATAAATATTACCTCATTTCATCCTTACAACAACCCTGGCAGATAAAGTGCCATTATTATCTCCATTTTACAATTGAGCAAATTAAAACAAGTGGAGTTTAAGTGATTTTTTCAGTTAAGTCTAGTGTCTACCAATTACTTTTCAATTCTTTTTAAAAATTATTTTTATCAGTTAATAAGCACTCATTTTCTGTCCCCCATCTTCTCCTTCATTAAAAAAAAAGAAAAGAAAAATAAGACTCATAACAATTATACAGTCAAGCAAAACAAATTGCCCTCTTGTCTGTGTTCAAAAATTAAATGTTGCATTCTGACTCTGGGTTCATCAGATATACCATTCTTCATTATGGTTGGTCATTGCATTTAATGAATTTTGAAAGCCTTTGCAAATTGTTTTTCTTTACAGTGATATTATTATGTATAAATTGTTCTTCCAGTTTATTCACTTCATTTTGCCCTAGTCCATAAAAGCTTTCCCAAGTTTCTTCTGAAATCATCCCTATCCTTATTTCTTATAGAATAATAGTGTTTACATACATATGCTATGGTATTCTCTAATTGATATTCTCTAAAGATATTCTCTAATTGAGGGGCACCCCCTTACTCTCCAGATCTTTGTCACTACGAAGAAACCCATTATACATATTTTTGTGCATTGTGGTTTTTTCCTTTTTCTTTATAGAAAAGCCTAATAATTATTTTGCTGTATCAAAGTAGGTATAGTTTAGCTATTTGGGGAACATTGTTTCCAATTTTTTTTCTGGAATGTTTAGAGCAATTCACAACTCACCAACAATTCATTAAAATGTCTTTTTCCTTCAACCCTTATTATTTTCCTGTTTTTGTTAAGTTTGTCAGTGTCATAGGAATAAGGTAGAACATCAGAGTTTCTTTGATTTTCATTTTTCTAGTGCTGACCATTTAAACATTTTTTCATCAGCTATTGATAACTTAGATTGCTTGCTTTTGCAATATTAAAAAGTATTCCTGAAATAATTTGCCTTCTCAAGTTTAGCAAATATTATTCTATTGAGATCAATTGTTTCTAATTCTTTCACATTAAATTTGTACCACTTATCTACTATTCTATTTTTTAATTATCAAAAATTTTATTAATTTACTAAAATAAAATTATATAAATGAGAAAATAATTTTTATATTGTATAATAAATTATAGTATAATTCAAGGTCTGAAAGTGCTATGCTTGTTTCATTCCTACTTTTATAGCATATTATACTATAATCTGTATTTTTATAATCACTAAAAATAAATTTTTTTCTATATTCTATTATATAATTACACATAATTTGTGTTGAGAAAATATTATATTCCTTTTATTCTCATTATTATTTCCCTTAAGATTTTAAGTCTTTTATTGTTCCAAATGGCAAGTAGATATTGAATAAATGTTTGTTAAATTGAGTTGAACATAACCCAAGATTTTGTCCTCAATTCTCTTCTCTTCCCTATTCATTTCATGCTTTCTTTCTCTTGATAATATCATCTGATACTGTGGCTACGATTACCTTCCTTACCTAGATGACTTTATAGTTTTCTAATTGGACTTCTTTCCCAAAGTGCAGACACAAGTTTTAAACTTGTTATTAAAAGTCTTAACCTGAATATCTTCAGCACCTTAAACTGAGATCTTCCAAAAGAGCTTCTCTCAAACAAGAAAGCATTTATTAAGAACCTAGCATGTGCCAGGCATTGACACAGAGTGCTAGAAAGGAACAACATTTATACACGTTGGCATCGACAAAATGTATGTAGAATATAAAATAATGTCAGGAGAATGGCATTTGTAACTAATAGGCAGGAGGGCTTTGTAGTCAGTAAAGGATTTATGTAGGAAGTAGATTTCATGTGAACTTTGAACTATTAAGAGGTGACTATACCCTGGGTAGATACATTCCATGTATGAGAGAAAGCCTTTGTAAAGTTGTTGAGATGGGGGAAAGAATGTTACATGTGAGAAACAAGAAGGCTGGCTTTGTAGAATGCATAACAAATTTGGAAATGAAGTTATGTACCTATTTCTATTAATTTCATCACCCAATCATTTATACTTACTACTTTGATAATTATCTTTGACTCTTCCTTTTCCCTCTTCTAATTAGGTATCCAAATTTTCATTTAATCATTGCTTTAACTCTACTATTGCAATAATATACTTGTTTCCCAAGCATTATTTTTTGTCTCATTTAGGTTCATCCTTTATACTTCTGTCAGATAAAATTTTTATGCATAGATAACGTCATCCATTTGTTCAAAAATCAAAAATTTGTGACTGTTGCCCAGCAAATAAAGTTCAGACTCTGTCACCTGACATTCAAGACTCTACAATCTGACATCTCCCTTACTTTCCAATCTTATCTTATACTGCTCCCTCTATATTGCTACACAGTGATCATTGATCAGAGATTTAAAGCTGGAGGGAGCCTTAAGGGTCATATGGTAAAAAACCTCTTATTTTAGAAAAGAGGAAGATATTAAGAACCAGAGTAATGTGCCAGGGTTAATGAGACGGTATGTGGCAAAGCCTGGATTTGAAAGAAGGCATCTGACTTCAAATATATTATGCTTTCTACTGCAGCATGCTGCCGTACATTTAACTACTTACTTGTCATTTATGAAGTATTTTCCTGCCTTCCATGGCATTGCTTGTTCTTTTGCTGAACTATATGCCAAACGATCTCTACCTTGGAAGTATCATTATTCATATATTAAAGTTCAATTCCTTTATATTTTAGTTTTATTGAAAGGATATACTTATTTTTATATTACAAACTTTTATAGTTTGCTTCCATTTAGTAAAAGAACTCTTTTAAAAATAGAGGTAATTGTCATCTAGGGGTGGGGGTGGGGGGAAGGAGGGAAAAATTTGGAACAAAAAAAATTTTGCAAAGGTCAGTGTAGAAAAATCACTCATATGTTCTGTAAATAAAAAGCTTTAATAAAAAATAAATAAAAATAGAGGTAATTAATCATTCAAGTGACTTTGTCTAAAATGTCTAGTGACTGATCTTTCCAAAGTTAGAGATGTTCTTTGCTTCCTCCAATCTTAAACTACATTTAATGATTAATGAATAATGAGGTGTTAAATGTAGGAACAAACTCAGTGAACCCCTTCTTCAAAATCCTGAGGTGTTTGAGGAGAAATATTTAACTTAAAGTATGAATACCTTTCCAATATTTTGCTCATAAATATTTATTATGAAAATGTCTATGATAGTGACAACTTTTATTTAATGAGTGCAGCCAACCCAAATGTGATAGTACTTTTTTTATTATTGAATGCTAAAGTTTGTTTCCCAGAATTGTATCCTAAGATTTTTAAAAATATATATTTTCTTCTAATTGTCTCAATTATGTTACTATTCTTCCTCTTCAACTTCAAAAAAATTCTTTGAAAGTCTTAGTTATGAAGAATAAACATGGCTATATGTTGAGCCCAAGGCTTGTTACAGAGGGAAAAAATTTTGAGTTATTTGACCTGAGTTCAAATTCTGATTTTACTACACTTTACTATCTGTGCAAACACAAATGGCATACTTTTCCTGGCAGCTCACATACTTTATTTGCAAGAATGTGAGGAAAAATGAGGATGAGATTATTTGGAAAATTTCTTGTAGTTCTAAATATTTGACTTCTGACCAAGAACCAAACAGCATCTCCAGTTTGTATTTATCGAACTGAAAAGAAGAAAATCTTCTGTACAATTTTGAAGCTTTAAATTTAAGATTTTTTTTATCAACCTTGATAATAGGAAAGATTTTTCCTTTCTTCTTTCAGTTTAAAAAATTAATAAATGGAAAAAAACTTTTAAATTTTCATATAGGTAGTATTAACCATTTCAAATTTCAAGTGAATAGTCTTCCAAACTCATAAATTTTTATAATTACATGAAAATAAATTTTAGAAAAATAACTCTAGATAATAGAAAAGCACTTATTAGACAAAGAAAATAACTCTGACCTCCCGACTTATCTACTATGTTCAAATGGTTATCTTTATGTTCTAATATCTTTACCTTCTATGTCTATATTGTTTTTATTCTAAAGAAATTTGGTAGGTGGTATTTATGCAACCAGGCATTGCTTCCTTTGAATCATTTGTGAGACCATTATTTTTGTTCATGACAAAGTAAATAATATCTAACAAATATTAGCACTTTTGGTAATTACATTGTACTGTATATTATTGCATACACACACTTCTGAAATAAATTTAGATCACTAAAGGCTGTCACTGTTTCTTTACAGGGGAAGAACACTTACATTAAAATTAATCAATGGGTTAGTGGTTTTGGATAAAGCAGTAAAAAATTCTTTAAAATTGTTATTCAATTAATCTAGAATTAGAAAAAAAAGTGCAAATAATGTTTTAGGAAAGTTGGAACAATCTAGAAATTAAATTTTGATTATTAAATAAATTAGGATCCATCAGGCCTGTTACAAGTTGGTCATTATTATGCATTGCTCATCTAAGAATATGACAATAAGTGAGACATAGGCAATTTATTTTCATTCTTTATACAGCTTATGTCTTTCTAAATAGCTTTTTGGGAAGCTTTGAGGATAGTCCTCCCAACCAACTGACTGTTTTCTAAGGATCAGCCATGTTAAATCTAGAGAGGCTTACCAGCAGCGGATTGGGCCCTCAGGAAAGAGTCTTTTGGCCATAGTAACACATAAAACAAAGAAAAATGCAAAATGGCTTCTGTCCCTATGACACCTTTCTGCTTCTGCAGTTGTGGGAGAATGGTATAAATGGATTCAGAGAGTGCTGAGAATCACATTGTTTGTAGACTGTCAATAAACTTTTATTTGATAGTTGGTACACTAAATATGAAGATCTTGTCCAGTGGAAATTTAATGGAAATACCACTAAAGAAACTGAGTCCTAATGATGTGATGCAGCTCTTGGGAATTAGGTGAACTCCTAGTGAGCCCACCCTGTTCTTGTTGTCAACCAAATCCCACACAAACGGAGGCCACTCCTGGAGCTGTTTTATAAACGTGACCATGGCTTTCTCTACCCCCAAATCAGCAAGGGTCTACAGATAAGGAACCTTTCCTTCCCCAGAGCAGGTGCCCATAATGGCAATTGCCCCACTAGTAACCTTTGGGGTGACAGCACCCTCATTTTCCTCTGTTACCATGCCCTCCTTCCTTTATTCCCATCATTTAATTGCTGACATAGACAATACACATATGAGTTTGTTTTCTACTAGGACTTTCCCTAAGGCCTCCCTAACTCTCTAGACTCCACTCTTACTTTCCCTCTTCCTCTTGGCCTCTGACTTTTAAATGGCTCCTTCACTCACAGCTGGCAGCTAGATCATCTTGATTAGTCTTTGTGTCCTTTTATGAAATTAAGGACTCCTTGTGGCTATGAGAAGACTTTGTGAATTTTTCACTTTCTGAACCACTCTCTCAGAATCTGGTGCTTCATCATTAACAATTTTGGCACTTTTAATAAACTTGATAATCTATAGGAAATGGAGGAATATCTACAAAAATATAGATTGCCCAGGTTAACAGAAGAGGAAATAAATTATTTAAATAGCCCCATTTTAGAAAAAGAAATAGAACAAGCTATTAATCAATTCTCTAAGAAAAAATCTCCAGGGCCAGATGGATTTACATGTGAATTCTACCAATCATTCAAAGAACAATTAATTCCAATACTATATAAACTATTTGAAAAAATAGGGAAAGAAGGTGTACTACCAAATTCCTTCTATGACACAGATATGGTGCTGATAGCTAAACCAGGTAGGGAGAAAAGTGAGAAAGAAAACTATAGACCAATTTCCCTAATGAATATTGATGCAAAAATTTTAAATAAGATTTTAGCAATAAGATTATAGAAAGTTATCCCCAGGATAATACACTATGACCAAGTAGGATTTATACCAGGAATTCAGGGCTGGTTCAATTTTAGGAAAACTATCAGCATAATCAATTATATTAATAACCAATTTAACAAAAACCATATGATTATTTCAATAGATGCAGAAAAAGCCTTTGATAAAATCCAACACCCATTCCTATTAAAAACACTAGAGAGTATAGGAATACATGGGCTTTTCCTTAAAATGATTAGTAGTATCTACTTAAAACCATCAGGAAGCATCATATGTAATGGAGTCAAACTAGAACCATTCCCAATAAGATCAGGAGTGAAACAAGGCTGCCCACTGTCACCATTACTATTTAATATT
>JAJPUD010001920.1:281958-374117 GCA_023553655.1 Myrmecobius fasciatus | reverse complement strand
GACTCAACTAAAAAACTACTAGAAACAATTCACAACTTTAGCAAAGTGGCAGGATTCAAAATTAATCCACATAAATCATCAGCATTTTTATATATTACCAACAAAGTTCACCAGCAAGAGATACAAAAAGAAATTCCATTCCAAATAGCAGATGATAGGATAAAATATTTGGGAATCTATCTGCCAAGGAAAAGTCAGAAACTATACGAACTAAATTACAAAACACTTTCCACACAAATAAAATCAGACCTAATCAATTCGAAAAATATTAAATGCTCATGGGTAGGCAGAGCGAACATAATAAAAATGACAATACTACCCAAACTAGCTTATTTATTTAGTGCCATACCAATCAAACTCCCAAGAAATTATTTTACAGATCTAGAAAAAAATAGTAGCAAAGTTCATTTGGAAGAACAAAAGGTCAAGGATTTCAAGGGGATTAATGAAAAAAAAGGCAGATGAAGGTGGCCTTGCTGTACCAGATCTAAAACTATATTATAAAGCAGTGGTCATCAAAACCGTTTGGTACTGGCTAAGAAATAGAGCAGTTGATCAGTGGCACAGGATAGGATATCAAGACAACCTAGGCATTAACCTTAACAATCTAGTATTCGATAAACCCAAAGACTCCAGCTTTTGGGAGAAATACTCTCTATTTGGCAATAACTGCTGGGAAAATTGGAAACTAGTGTGGAAGAAATTAGGGCTTGACCCATACCTAACACCACATACCAAGATAAGATCTAAATGGGTTCATGATCTAGATATAAAGAGGGACTTTGTAAGCAAGTTAGAGGAACATAATATAGTTTATCTCTCAGACCTGTGGAGATCAAATAAATGTATGTCCAAAGAAGACCTGGAACTCCTAATTGAACACCAGATGGATAATTTTGATTATATTAAGTTAAAAAGTTTCTGTACAAACAAAACAAATGCAGACAAGATTAGGAGGGAAGCATCAAATTGGGAAATCATCTTTACATTTAATGGTTCTGATAAAGGCCTCATTTCTAAAATATATAGAGAATTGTCTCATATATATAAGAATTCAAGCCACCCTTCAATAGATAAGTGATCAAGGGATAGGAACAGACAATTTTCAGATGATGAAATTAAAACCATCTCTAGTCATATGAAAAGTTGCTCCAAATCACTATTGATTAGAGAAATGATACCTGTCAGATTGGCTAAAATGACAGGAAAAGATAACGATGAATGTTGGAGGGGATGTGGGAAAACTGGGACACTAATACTTTGTTGGTGGAACTGTGAACAGATCCAAACATTCTGGAGAGCAATTTGGAACTATGCTGAAAAAGTCATCAAGCTGTGTATACCCTTTTACCCAGCAGTGTTTCTACTGGGCCTATATCTCAAAGAGATCTTAGAGGAGGGAAAGGGACCCACATGTGCAAGAATGTTTATGGCAGCCCTTTTTGTAGTGGCTAGAAACTGGAAACTGAAGGGATGCCCATCAATTGGAGAGTGGCTGAATAAATTATGGTATATGAATGTTATGGAATATTATTGCTCTGTAAGAAACGACCAGCAGGACGATTTCAGAGAGGCCTGGAGAGACTTGCATGAACTGATGCTGAGTGAAACGAGCAGAACCAGGAGATCATCATACACAGCAACAACAATATTACATGATGATCAATTCTGATGGACATGGCTCTCTGCAATAAAGAATTGTCTCAAACCAGTCCCAATTGTTCACTGAAGAAAACCATATACACCCAGAGAGAGGGAAATGAAATATGGACCACAATGTAACATTTTCATGATCTCTATTGACATTTGCTTGCATTGTATTGACTTTCTCTGATTCTTTTTTTTCTTGTAGATAGGATTTTTCTTGCATAACTTGTCAAGTATTTCAACATTATTAACATGTAGTGGACTTCCTGCCATCTAGGGGAGGGGAGGAGACTGGGGGTAAAATTTGTAATGGAAAGCTTTGTAAAGATCAATGTTGGGGAACTACCCATATATATGTTATACAAATAAAAAGCTTTAATAAAAAAAAAGAAATTTAGGAAGTACTATAATTTAAGCATTAGGAGACAATATTTTTGAATGCTGTTTTAAAGTCATAATAACATTCTTTTTTTTACATTTTTATATTTCTAAAAATATAAAGGGGGTACTATTATCTTCTCTTTTTGTGTGTGGGATAAATAAAAAAATGAAATAAAATAAATAAACTCAAAGATATAGGCAGCTCTCTATGACTGAGCTTCAGAGAAGGTACTGACTTGCATTCATAGAGAGTGCTCTTGTCCAGATTCTACCCCTATTATCTAATTTTAAATAGACTAATCATTGCAAAATGATCAACTAAATTTTGATGATTTCTCAAAGAAATTAGGCAACAAAAATAATAATGTGAATACAATGGAATAAAAAGGAAATGATTCAACTGATACTTACTACTTCTTATATCATAAATGTGCAAGAAATATGTTAAAAGTAAATGAATGAATAAAAGCACCACTGTCAATTACTCTACATTGTGGACTTCTAATCAGATCTTAATAGACAAGGTCAGGCAAAGAATATCTAAATTATACACATTATTCAAAATATGTATTTACAACTATTTTTGTTAGAGATGAAACTTATCTTAAGTGGGTATTGTACCTTAAAATAATAGTAAATGGTAGGATGAAGTAATCATGATTAACAAAACTAAGTTTTTGTTGCCTGAAACAATATGTGTCACTTAAATGTGCCCTCAAATTTAACTCATTTACACACAGAAATAGGCTTCTTTTCAGAGTAGCTAAGGAATGGAGGAAGATCCTGGAGACACCATATAATGGCTTTTCATTCTCTATCTCCACCTCATCATTCCCATTTTCTACCAAGCAATCAAAAAGCAGCTCTATGCAGCTAAGTGATGGGGATGATAAACTGATGGAGCTATGAAAAGAGACAATTCCAGGCAAAACAGCTGCTCCAACACCACACTAATGGCATAGAGGCAAGGAAGGTGACACTAGAGTCTGGAGGTGGAGACACTGAAGAGGTGGCAAATATCCAAATCCAGGGATGGAAGCAACTGGGACTTTGAGCTATGTGCTTAGCTAGTTCTAAGTGAAACAAAGTTGAGCCACCTGCCAGCATTTTTTGTCAGAAACACATATCTACATTTTGGCTTCTTTTTCTGGCTTATTATTTATAGGGAAATCTACTGATATTAAGGAATCTAAACAGCACAAATTCCCTGCCTTGTCCTTGAAGAGGTTCTATTCTGAAGTTATTCCAGATCTAATGTAGTAACTAGGGATTACCTTCCCTGAGTTCTATGGCAGAGACTTTTAGGGACTACTTCCTATACAACATCAGATCAAGGAACTCAAAACCCTAATAACATTAGTAGGAAACAGAATAAAGCAGAATAGTAGTAATAGATGTAACTAGTAGGAGTAAAAGCACTTCCATATTTATGTATTGCTTTATATTACAACATTTTAAAAGATTCAAGAGGCATAGTTTCTCAGTAATTTAATGATTGTATTAAATTGGGCAACATATTTATTAATAAAAGGATGATCATTTAGGCATCTTCCTTAGACCCCTCATAGCAGAGGGTTTACAGTTCATGGGCCTATGGAAAAGCAGGTATTTCCCAAGTTTGATTTCTGATTGGTTTAAGAATTAATGAGAAGAGGCAGCTAGATGGCTCAGTGAATAGAGCACCGGCCCCAAAGTCAGGAGGACCTGAGCTCAAATCTGATCTCAGACACTTAATACTTCCTAGTTGTATGGCCCTGGGTAAGTCGCTTAACCCCAATTGCCTCAGCAAAAAACAAAAAATAGCAATAATAATGACAGAATGAATATTACAATAAAAGGATGGGCTACATTACAATGATGGTCTTGGGTTACATGAGGGTTCACCCAAATCTTGATGAGAGAGACATCAATTTCCATAATAAAAGGGGGAGGATGCAAATTTTCCAGACCTGTCTGAGCAAACACAATGGGCAGGAATATAGCCATTAGCTCAAACTTAAATTTTATTTTATTGTCTGATTAGATCTTAGTTTGGGTAAATTTTTAAGAGAGATTTCTTACCCTGATTGGCCCTAATTGTTTCCAAATGAGAAAGAAGAAAAAGGAGAAAAACTTTGCCCTAATACAATAATTAATTATTACATAGAAGAAATAATCATTTCTCAAAATATATGTTATGAAATTCATCTTCACAGTACTCCTATGTATTAGATGTTGTCATTCCCATTTTACAGGTAAAGAAACTGAAACCCAGGGAATATAAATAACTTACCTAACATCTGTAACTAGTAAATATCATAGGAACTATTAAAACCCAGGTTTTCCTGACTCCATATCTCCACAAATCTGGAATTTTAAATATTATATGGAATTAAAGTAAACTATCAAGATTAGTGTATATCCTGGATATTTGTGGAGAATCATAGAATCTTAAGATGGGAAGTAACCAAACAATTTATCTAGTTCTTCCCCCAGCAGTAGAGCAGTACAATCAGAAGCTTGATTCAGTGCAATAACTTAATTTGGTGCCAACAGCATTTACAATCTTTTAATAACATGGAAATTACAATTTGGTAACTAGTTAGCATGAATAGTTAAACTAGGAAGCTACCAAACCATAGGCAGTGGTAAGATCCTCCCTTTTCCCAAGAAATTCTTTCTGTTTTGACAAGCCTTTACAGTAGAATCCTTGAACTGATATATTAAGGTTTCTCTCTTCCCCAATAGTGTAATGTCCCCTGGAACTTACTTCTTGCTTTCTGTCCCAGGAGTGTTGATATTTAGTTCTTCCAGTCATATCTGACTCTTTTTGACTCCACTTGGAGTTTTCACAGAAAAAAAAAAAAAACTATTTGCCATTTACTTCTCCTGTTAATTTTATAGATGAGAAAATTGAGGAACACAGACTTAAGTGACTTGTCCAGGGTCACACAGCTAGTAAGTATCTGATGCCAGATTGGAACTCAGGAAGATGACTCTTCCTAACTCTAATCCCAGGACTCTATTCACCACACCACCTATTTGCCCCTGGATTATCCCATAGTATTTAGCTCTGGTTGCAAAAAATTTCAAGTACTGTGTCTACTTGAAGCACTCAAGAATGTGTCTTTAATTTTTAGATTTTATTTTATTTTTGGTTAATCAGATTTTTTTGTATTATTATTTTACATGTCTTTTTTCATTTTATGAGATCATTTATTCCATTCACATTTAGAATTTTAAATGGTAGGTTTGTGTTTCTATCCACTTATTTTGTGTTGATTTTTCTTATTCTTTTAAGTTAATACTTAATTTTTAAGTCAATACTTAACTTTTTAAACATAGCTTTGTTTTTCATCTCTTTCTTTCTATTTAGCTGTTCTGTTCCAAGTTTATAAAATACCTAAAATAAGTATTTGCTTTTTCAAAAAAATATATTCAAATGAAGAAATTCTCTAAACTAAGCTTATTTGCATTTTCAAATTCCATACAATTTTGAGTGTCACAAAGTTCTTCTTCTGTCTGACCCAAATGTTCCAATTACAATGTAAATCCATTCTAATCTTGGCCTTCTCTTGATTTATAAGAAAGGTTGTCACATCACTCATAAGATATATTTTGGGCCCATCAAATTATTTATGAATATCTTTCTCCCAAGTAAGATGCAGGCACGATCAATTGTATCAACATTAATAATCCTATTACTTTAAAATGCTATTACTACTATGAATATTCTTTTATGACCTAAAGAATACTTTAAAAGTGTGCTTCCTTTCTCTTAAACAAACTTATTCTCTCCAAGACATTGATTCTGCCCAGAAACTCCCTTTTCTTTATATCAAAGCCTGGGTTACAGATTCTTCATATTCAAGAAATTCAGGAAATATTTTGGAAATGTCTCTTTTTCAATCTGGGAAGATGAAGTTCAAGAACTCTTACCACTTTTTCAAAGGGTTTTTTTTCTTCTAGGACCATGTGGCTGAAAGAGTAAAAGTATGAAATATGACAGTCACTCCCTTTTCCTGGTTGTGTCTAGGGGCTTAGGATCCAGGGAATTCTTACCAGTTCAACCACTGCTATAATTGCTACCATCTTTTAGATGAAGAAGCCTCCTTTTCTGGGGTTAAGGTGGAAAAGCTGAGCCTGTCCCTGGGGTGGGAGTTATGTTAAGGAGCAGGGATCTTCCCTTTGCCCAGTCCATGTTTGCTCTCAGTCCTCAAGGGTTACAAATCTCTCGATTTTTCTCCCTCTAAAAGGAGTGGGGAGGGAGTTGACAAAGGATAATTTTTCTACTGAGAATGGATGGAACTAACTCACAGTAGTCAAGTCCAGTCAATTCATTTTCCATTGATAATAATCCAAAACAATCACTAAATCCCATAATCAGTGAGATTTATGGATTATCTTTAATGAATTATTCATTTTGATCAATTTTCCATACACATATACACACACATTAACATGAAATTTCAGGTAGAAAGTTCAACTAATCAACACCTATCATTTGGCATGTAGAGAATCTAAAATCCTAAGGAAATCACACAGCAAGTTTTTGGCAGAGTTGGGAATGGAAAAAGAAGGATCATAGACATAGCTCAAATGGTTCTTAGAAGCCTTCTAGTCTCACTTTATACAAGGGAAATTGGGACTCAGAAAAGTTAAGTGACTGACCAAAGTAATATAGGCAGCAAAGGCAAAGCATGCATTCAAGTCCAAACTCCCTGACTCTGAAGCCAACACTCTTGTCTACTTCACCATACTACCTCAAAAATTAATTTATTCAAATTGATTTTAAAACTAATAGCAAAGCCTCTCAAAACCTCTGGAAATATTAGACCCACATCTCAGTGACCTCAAGTCTGAAAATGTGTTCCAATCATCTCAAAATCAGAACATCTAGAATGTGACACGTGGTAAATTTCTGATGAAATCCAGAAGCCTTTGACCAGAATCCACATGAAAAAAGAGAGGGGAAACTCAAATCTGAAAAGGTTCATTCATGATAAAGATGGCAGAGTGAAAAGGTGACTTTCTGCCTCTCCTCTCGCACCATTACTATTTAATATTGTATTAGAAATGTTAGCTTTAGCAATAAGAGAACAAAAAGAGATAAAAGGAATCAGAGTAGGTAATGAAGAAACCAAATTATCACTCTTTGCAGATGACATGATGGTATACTTAGAGAACCCTAGAGACTCAACTAAAAAACTACTAGAAACAGTTCACAACTTTGGCAAAGTGGCAGGATTCAAAAGTAATCCACATAAATCATCAGCATTTTTATATATTACCAACAAAGTTCAGCAGCAGGAGATACAAAAAGAAATTCCATTCCAAATAGCAGGTGATAGGATAAAATATTTGGGAATCTATCTGCCAAGGAAAAGTCAGAAACTATACGAACTAAATTACAAAACACTTTCCACACAAATAAAATCAGACCTAATCAATTGGAAAAATATTAAGTGCTCATGGGTAGGCAGAGCGAACATAATAAAAATGACAATACTACCCATATGAAAAGTTGCTCCAAATCACTATTGATCAGAGAAATGCAAATTAAGACAACTCTGAGATACCACTACACACCTGTCAGATTGGCTAAAATGACAGGAAAAGATAACGATGAATGTTGGAGGGGATGTGGGAGGGCTGGGACACTAATACATTGTTGGTGGAACTGTGAACGGATCCAACCATTCTGGAGAGCAATTTGGAGCTATGCTCAAAAAGTTGTCAAACTGTGCATACCCTTTGACCCAGCAGTGTTTCTACTGGGCCTATATCCCAAAGAGATCTTAGAGGAGGGAAAGGGACCCACATGTGCAAGAATGTTTGTGGCAGCCCTTTTTGTAGTGTCTAGAAACTGGAAACTGAAGGGATGCCCATCAATTGGAGAGTGGCTGAATAAATTATGGTATATGAATGTTATGGAATATTATTGCTCTGTAAGAAACGACCAGCAGGACGATTTCAGAGAGGCCTGGAGGGACTTGCATGAACTGATGCTGAGTGAAATGAGCAGAACCAGGAGATCATCATACACAGCAACAACAGTATTACATGATGATCAATTCTGATGGACATGGCTCTCTGCAATAAAGAATTGTCTCAAACCAGTTCCAGTTGTTCACTGAAGAAAAACATATACACCCATAAAGAGGGACATGAAATATGGACCACAACGTAACATTTGCATGATCTCTATTGACATTTGCTTGCATTGTGTTGCCTTTCTCTGATTCTTTTTTTTTTCTTGTAGATAGGATTTTTCTTGCATAACTTCTCAAGCATTTCAACATTATTAACATGTATTGGACTTCCTGCCATCTAGGGGAGGGAAAGGGACTGGGGGTAAAATTTGTATTGGAAAGCTTTGTAAAGATCAAGGTTGGGGAACTACCCATACACATGTTATACAAATAAAAAGCTTAAAATAAAACAAAACAAAAAAAGGTTCATTCATGTTGAATATCCTGTATTTCAAGTCATTAAAGAAATCTATTCTTAAAGTCCCTCTGTCTAAATCAGTGGAATCCTCATAGCCTAAAACAATTGATGTTTTGGCAGAGTTGTAGAAGAACAAAGATAAAGCAGGCCAAAGATTGATGAAACAAGTCCTATCCTTATTCTTTTCATTGGAATTGGCTACCTCCTCTATGCAAAGAGAGACATACAAAGCAATAATGTCAGGTACCAAGAGATATATAGAGCACAGTGTTAACATATCTAATGATCCAGGAATTGTAATTATACATTTCTACATAAGTACCCATTTTTACTATAGCAGATATATTATACTAGAAAAAAAGAAAAGCTCTTAACCTGTTATTGTCAAGTTCTCCTGTGTGTTCTCAACCTAACATTCCATCCATCTATGCCATATCACTTGTTTACACAAACCCTATGCTGCCAATAAATTATAATCCAATTTTCTCTGATTTACTTGGTTGTTCTCCATTTCCAAATTTAATTCCTTTCGTTCTAATTGTCTCCTTTCCCCCAATCTTTATCTATCAAAATCCTATTGAAATTTTCAAGTGCCTACCCAAAGTTACCTGCTTCAAAGATTTTTTTTTTGTAGACACACGGAGGAGGAAGATACCCCTCCTTTTTTTTCCTGCTTCATTTGCTTTCCTTCTGAAGTCCCTCTATTGATTTTGGTCCTTTGGGCTCTTCTGAAAAGTTGTGAGAGGTACTACAAGGAGCAAAATATTGTCAAATTATAGCTCTCCAGTGAGTCTTCTTTCCATTGCTTCCAGTAGCTGTTTTCCACAAATCACATCCATTAAAAACCAAACCAAGCCTAATTGCTGTTCCTCAGCATGAAAATTAGTGTCAGATTTTTTAGGCAAACTGAATTCCATGGAATTACGTGGCCTGATGATTTGATGCTAGAATGAGCATTTAAAGTGTATTAATAGAAGTCTTTACTGTTCTCATTCAAGAATATTTTTACTTTGCAACCAATTTAAAAGACTCTACGTGTTTAACTGAGAAAGGATTTGAGAGATAGATTGCTTGTTTTTTTTTAACCACCATATCAAGTAGCAAAGTATCAACATTTTCTCTGAAGCTTATATAAGATTACAGTATCAAATGCATGATCTGAAGGACTCATGAAGCTCTTAACACTCTTGGGTCTTAATCATATTAAGATGGGTAAGACTTTTGCCACGAATATGGGCCATGATTTGTATACTCTTGGATAAATCACTGATGCTTTAAGCATTCCTCAAAATTTTTTTATGGATCCCTATTACCTGATAAGCAAAGTTTAAAGTGGCAGAATAAGAAAAGATGGTCTAAGATTCAAGGAGAAACCAATAAGACAAGGTCACTAAGTTGATAAGACAAGGCAAGAAGAAGAAAGAAAAGTGAAAAATGAGTCTAAATGATAAGGTTCTTAAGAAATAAGGAAAGTGACCTTTGAAGAGGAAGACCTCAACTAGCATTTTTTTTTTTTGTCAAGGGGGACTACTCTAAGAATGGAAAAGGCTAAAAATCTTGCCTCTAGGAAACATTGACAGGAGAGAATTTTACAGTGATCTGCATGGAATGTGCTATTTTTGCATTTCTGGCACAACTACACAGCTGTTCTGAATGCTCAAAGTTCAGGCTGGTCTCCCTTCTAGAAGAGTGGATATCGAGGAATCCCTCCCTGTTAATCTCCAGAATATCTGGAAAGATGAAGTATTCCTTTTAAAATGAAGGACTTTGGCATAAAGACAAAGCAGGGAAAAAAAAAGAGAAGGCAGAGAAAGAGCTGTATCGGGAGCTTGAATGATGAAAGGATGCCCTAGAAAGAAGAGAGGGAAGATGGATTACTAAACACTTGGAGCTAAGTGGTATGTGCACAGTGTCTGGCACAGAGGAAGTGCTTAATAAATATTTGTTCATTCATCTATCCATCCATCCATTCATTCAAGAAATATATGAAGAGGAGGGATCAGCATGCTCTGAAGAGAAGCAGCTGCTTCTACTCCAAAGAATGAATTTGTTCTATCCATCAGGGATAGGGCAAATAATCCAGTAAGCAACAGAGAAAAAAGAGTTCATACCACCCAACTGAGGAGATAAATCCTGTGGTTCCTTTTTGGCTTTCATGTTCTATTATTTATAGACATATTACTTACTAGGGCTAGACTTACACTTAGCTACAGCAGTCATTAAACAGTATGATTTTACTAGTGTCTAAGATGGCACAAAAGCTGTTTTTTCATGTCCTGCCATGGTACTTGAAATAACCATTAAATGTTTGTTAAATACCAGCTATATGCTACATACTAAGGAAAATACCAAGATAATTAAACCTGACCTCAGGAAATTTTATAGTCTATTATTATATGTAATATGTGCACAACTAACTTTATTATGAAATATAATATGTATGGAGACCTAACATGCTGTGATAGCTGTCCCCCTATATGTAACATGGTGATATCATTGTTCAGCTAAAAAGGGAGGCAGAATATATTTCTCTAGCCTTTGCTGTTCTAAATGGTTGTTTGTTGTTCTAGAGTCACTTCTGACTCTTTGTGATTCCATTGAGATTTCCAATTTGAGGTTGAGTTATTAGAATGATTTTCCAATTCCTTGTCCAGTTCATTTTATAGATGAGTAAACTGAAGCAAGCAGGGTTAAGTGACTTCTCTAGGGTCACACCTGTCTGAGATCAGGTTAGTTTTCTTGTCTCTAGGCTTATTATATTTCAGATACTTAGCATTAGGGATAGGAATACTATTAAGCAAGGTAGACCTTCCCTTAAGGAGCTTACTTTCTAATGCAGGAAGATAACATAAAAAGAAATGTAAGGAGGAGGCAGCACAGCCACTTGGGGCAAAGCATCCAGTAAGGAGGAAGATCCTGAAAAGAGTCCAGGTGAGAGTAAGTTGAATCATGGTTCCAAAAAAAATGATCGGAAAGAATATAAAGAGGAGGTCTCTGGGGCTGAAGTTGCTCATAAATAAGATAGCATTTGAAGTAGGCGTTTAAAATTTGATAGCATTTTAGCAGACAGAAATGAGGAGGGGTAGTACATTCCAAATATAGAGGGGGAAAAAAGGAAGAAAAATAAGAGATGAGGCAGCAAGGGCATGTTTAGAAATAGCAAGTAATCTCATTTTGCTAGAGCTTGGAATACAGAAGAGGAATAAAAGCTGGAAAGGCATAAGTACAATTATAGATTTTAAAGCTGGGAGGGGCCTTAAATGACTTATTGAATTCTCCTCCACCTCCACAAGCATCACCCTGCCCATTTATTCAAGAAAAAATTGAAACCCAGAAAAGCCAGATGTCTAGACTAAGGTTCAGAAGGTAACCAGCAGAACCCTGACTTAAGTCCAAGACCTCTGCTTCTAAATCTGGGCTCTCTCCTTTACACTTTGAATTCTGCAATGATGGTGTCCACTGCTCAAAGGACCCAGGAGGCTATAGGAGGATAAAGAGAAAGTACTTTAAGGTTTCATTTAGTTATTTTAATGAATTTCAGCTCATAAAACTAAGACTTGCCTCTCCTTAAATCAAAAAGGCTAACAATTTAGATTTAAAGTAGGGAGGGAGAGGAACCATGTTAAATTTCTTCTCTGCCAGCTCCTGTCCTTTAGTAACCATTCTCTCCCTCTCTCTCCCTCCCTCTCTCTCTCTCTCTCTCTCTCTGTCTCTCTGTCTCTCTGTCTCTCTCTCTGTCTCTCTGTCTCTCTCTCTCTCTCTGTGTGTGTGTGTGTGTGTGTGTCTGTCTGTCTCAATTTCTGTCTCTCTGGGTGTCTCTGTTTATATCTGTCTGTCTCTGTGTCATACATACATACATACACCAATGGAAGCTTTCTTTTTGGAATATCAGAACCTTTAAAACAATAATATTAATGGCAAAAACAATAATATATTGACTCATTTCTTCTGTCAGCATCTTAAAGTTCAGAAAAAAAACAAGATTTTGTTAGTAGATTTTCTCAGCTAAAACACACATTTTCAAAAATGTCTTTGTTCCTAGATGTTTCCTGATTTTATTGGTTATGTCACCTTCAGGCTACTAGTTACTAATCCCTGTAAATGACTTTCTTTACTTGGCCTTTTCAAGGCAACACACAGAGTGAATTCTCATACTGCTTTGAATGAAACTTGTCAGCAGAAATCCCACACTGAGACCAATTTCAGAAAGAGTTTTCCAATGTGTCAAGAAAATATGTTGTTAATATTTTTTGTAATTTTCTAGAAATAGGGGACAAGTCAGAATGAGCTTCAGTATCAGATGAATACAAACATCAGTGCCAAGCAAACATGGGAAATTATAACCTCAGAGCTGATTGGAACTGGCTTGTAAAGAGCCTTGAATGTCAAGCTGAGACATTGGATAGTATTGATGTGATCTATGATGGGGGGTTTGTCACCAAATGATGGCAGGCACCAAAAGTTGGGATTCAGTCATGTGAAGAATTCACAATGGCCATTCTTTTTGGCAAAAGGTCAATTTATTTAGGGGAATACAGGAATACATACAAAATGAAGGGATACAATAGATACCAGGAATGGTAAATATGAAATAGGGTTGGGAGAACATATGAAAGATAAATTCCTTAGTGGAATTCACAATTACCCAGGAGAATGTGAGCATCCCATGAGGAGCTGGTAGGCTAAGTCCTGAAAGGGACTTAGCTCCCTAAAAGAATTAGTTAGCTATAAGGAGGAGAGGTGGGGTTGGGAAGCATAGTGGAATTAGGGGAGATATCAAGTGACATGAGGAAAGGGAAAAGAAACCACAAGGCAGAGTGCTGTAGCGGGCTGATCCAAAGGAAGGTAGCAGTCATGGGATGGCCCACAAGTAGGTTTTATAGGGATATTTTAACCTTAAGAACATGATTGGGATTTCTACAGAGGGTGAGTCTCAGGACTTTGACATAACTTGGATTTCAGATTTGACCACCTCCCCAAAAGGTGAGACCATGATGCTAAACTGATCCCTATCAGAAACTTCTGCCTGCTTGCCTCAGGGATCAATTCTTTAGTTTCTCTTGGTCCAAAACAATATTCAGGGTCTTATCAGTATTGCACAGGCTATGGAAAAAGTTTTTTCTCTTGCTCAAGCATGACTTAATCACCATGGTATTTAAGAGTGACATCAATGTGGAAGATGGATTGGAGGAAATGAGAGAAAGGAACTAGAAATGGGCAAAGAAGAAGTTTTAACAATAATCTAGGGAAAGGTAAAAAGCAGTATTAATGGGAATGGTAAGAAAGACTCATTTTAATTGGCCTTCCTGCCTCCCTTTCTACTTAGCTGTCAAAGGGTTCTTCCTAAAGCACAAGTCTGATCATGTCACAATGCTACTCAACAAGCTTCAGTAGCTTCTTAGTTCCTCTAGGGTTAAATATAAACTTCTTCAATTAAGATTTAAAATTCATCCCAACCAGGCTTTGCAGCTTATTATGCAGCAGTCCTCTTCAAACACTCTACAATCCAGTCAAGCTGGCCCATTTCTATATCTGTATTATTGCACAAGCTGTCCCTTATTCCTAGAATTCATTGCTTTCTTACCTCTAATTTTCTCTTAGATTTTTTTCAGAATTCCTCATGTTCTATATGATCCTTTCCCTATCCCTTCAGTTGCTAGTGCTTGTGTTTTCCTTTTACCAAATTATTTTTATTTATTTTATTTATGCATATTTACATAATTAAATCTAGTATGTATAATTAGCACTTTAAGATTCGCAAAGCATTTTACATGTACTATTTTATTGGAAATTCTCAATAATCCTGTGATGTAAGTAATATTAGTATTCCCATTTTATAGATGAGGAAACTGAGACCCAGAGAAGCTATGCAACTTGTCCAGAGTTCAACAGTTAGCATGTATCAGTTACCTACATACATGTTATCTTATCTAATAGAATGCAAACTATTTTAGGGTATTTTTATTGTATTTTTGGCATCTAATAGGTATGTTTTGATTTGTTGGTGGATAAATGAATATAAAACCCTTGGTTAGAAAGAAAAAAAAATTTGCTTAAGTCCCTCATTAGTGGAGACAATGATGATACAAATCAGCATACATGAATAAGGGGCAGACTTAGTGAGAAAGCTATGGATAGGCATTTTTCTTCCTTCTTGTTATGGAAGACACACATGGTTTTCAATTGGAGAGAGAAAGAGAGAGAGAGAGAGAGAGAGAGAGAGAGAGAGAGAGACAGAAAGGGAAGAGGGAGGGAGGGAGAGAGAGAAAGAGAATGAGAGAACAAGAGATAGAGAGAATGAGAGACAGAGAAAGCAAGAGATAGAAAGAGAGTAAGAGAGATCAAGAGACAGAGAAAGCAAGAGACAGAAAGAAAGCAAGAGACACACAGAGCAAGAGAGTCAGAGAGAGAGAAAGAAAAATGCCTCAACATGTCTCTAATTTTCAGTATATCTCTCTAGAGGCTTTAGGGAATTTCCCCTTAGATGAGATTAGGGACTCTCTTTGTTAAACTGATATATCTCACTCAGCAGGAGAGCTCAAGTCCTCAGTGTATTGTTTTGTATATTCTAATCTATATATAACTTCTCTCATTTTAGTTTGTTATCTGCTTGGCTAAATGGGTTTACTCTATTCATTCTTTCTGGTACTCTTTTATATGACTAGTGCTTGCTAGATCAAGCCTTTGGATATAAACTTGGTATCCCCCTTCCTTCTTAAGGGATAGTGACCAAGAAGCTACTTGAAACTAAGCAAAAAAAACAATTTTCCCTTAGATTGGCAATATATAGGACAGTTAGATACAATTATAGTCTATTATCCTGTCTCTAAGAAGAGAAGTGGGACCAGTTTCATGGTCCTTTCTCTTGCTCCTCTCACTGCAGGAATTAAAGTTTCCTTTGGAGAGGAATGAGAAAGATTTAAGTGAAATCTATTCATTCCTTCCCATAAGCCATTTAACAATTTATATTGATATACATCTAACTTGGGTTAACCTGGGTAAAATATACACACCCTACAAATGTGAGAGAAGGTGAAAACAAACTGCATTGTGTTCTCTAGGCTGATTCTATCTCTACATAATCTCATTCAGTCAGGTGAGTGGTTCTACTCCCCTTCAGTGCCGGTACTTCCCCTTGCCCCAAGGTTGACTTCTGCCCAGCTGTTTGGGAAGTCTTCAAGAAATCCTGACCAATCTGACCTGATTAGTGAAGTGAAAACTTTGCTTCCACACTTCCTTGAATAAAAACCATCTTCATTGACTGCAAGGGGCAGGGACAGAGGAAAGTAGGAAAAAACCTATAGTTCCCATGACTATTTGTAAAGCAGAAAGGGTAATGAGCAGATGGCATGAATATACTTGCTTCATTTTTTTTCATGTTCTTACACTATTCTTCACTTTCCCACACTGCCATGTGAGCGCCTTTCCCCTCCCATTATGTTCCCAAACTCCACTGTGGGACTAGGTCCAGTCTGTTCTCCAACCACCTCCCCTATTCTCCTATAAAATCTTGGTTTGTGGTTAGGATCATTGTGGCGAGAAAAAAGGATGACAAATTGTATTCCAAGCTGTTCTGGTATCCCCACTTCTGACTATTCACCAGGTCACAGACAGCTCAGGGCTCATTTTTGGCTTACTCTGAGACCACAGAATCCTTCAGTTCATTGGAAAACCTTGACAGAAAAATAAGCCCCAAATCTCTGCTCATTTCAAATAAAAAGAAATAGAACCAACCTCTATGAACAAGAAAGTGAGGGTATAGATGCCTTAAGTAGAGAAGTCCTTGGTGATTATTGCAATATATTTCATTAGGTTGTCTAGACTATGACTTTCTACTACAGAGTCCATGGCAAAGCCAACTCTACCAATAGGGAAAGTAGGCATTTGTCTAATACTTCATGATATGATGCACATAGGGCAGATTTTTTGGCCTAAAATATCTACTTTAGCAGCATTATAACACTGCCATATTTTTTAGGTCTTCAAGACCAATCCATCTCCAAGAAGTGTTTATGCTTCCTAGATAGTTGATGGGGAAGGTTGAGAGATTCATAGTTGCTTTTTTTTTTTTTTTTTTTTTTTTAAACTAAAACCTTTGAGGAAGAGCATTAGTGGATAATCAGCTGAGATCCAGATGGAGGCTGGAGGAGACATGGAGTGAATATGGTACAAGGTCAGAGACCAAAAATTCTTCAAATATTTACTGTGTGTATGTTGATGTTCAGTATCAGAGGTGAGAAAATTGGCAGCAGTAGGCACTAAAAAGAAAAATGGGATCATTGAAGGCAAATTTCATTTTCTTTATAATTTTCTAAAGGAAGAACCTAGATAGAATTTCTCACCTTAAATCATCACCTCTTTTGCCTTCCCCTCTGCATTTGGAGCAGGTTCAGCTATTCAACTGTAGAGAACTATGTGTTGGTATAGAAGAAGATCAAATGTAGTTTTGTTTTTAAAACAGACTTCATCAGCAGATCTCAGAGGTGTTTGGTACAGTTTCTCACTCCTTTTAAAGGGTAATTGATTGTTCCAGAAGATTTTTGATGAGATTTGGCAGTTCTATGGATATTGCATGGTGACTTTAGGTTGTAACAGTATCTAACTCCATTTATAAAACCTGGCTATAGCTGCTTCTTTTTAAAGTACCCTTTTAAATAATTTATTATGCACTTTAAACAGCACCAAAACCAAATAAACATATATTTAGGACTATTCACATTTAAGCATTGATTTCTACTGATGATACACCCATAACATCTTATTGGTTATTCTCTCTCTGTTGCTAGCTATTCTCTATGTTTCTATTCATTTCTGAATTTTTACATACAATTTTCTTTATATCATAATTTAGAAATAGATGGTCTAGTGCAGAGGTATAAGCCAAATATAGTGGTGCTGAATCTCATGTGGCTGCTCTCTCCCAAATCGGGAATCAGATTAAAATGTAATGGAAAAAATATTGAACAAAATTAAAAAAATATATGTAATAGACCATATATAATGTTAATGTCTGGCTTTCTAAGTCAATATGTGGCTAATAGGGATGCTTGTGAATGGTTTAGTGGCCCTTGTTTTTATATGAGTTTGACACAGCAATTTTAGTGGATAAGGTAACTGGCTATGGCTACACAAAGAACAGCTAGTAGTGCAATGGATAGGGTGCCATCTCTGTAGTAAGAAGAGCCTGAGTTCAAATCAGGCTTCAGACATTTACTAGTTGTATGACCTTAAGCAAGTTGTTTAACCTGTTTGCCACAGTTCCTCAGCTGTAAAGTGAACTGGAGAAGGAAATGGCAAATCACTCAAGTATTTCTGCCAAGAAATCCATATATGGAGTCACAGAGAATTGGACATGACTGAAAATGGCTAAACTACAATGGCTGCAAGAATACCTGGGTTCAAGTTCTGCCTCTAGCACATTCTCTCTCTAGGATTATAAAGAAATTAATTAACTTGTTGATGCCTCAGATAACTATTTAATATTAGGGCTTACAAATTACAAATTAGTTGCAATCATAGCAACAAAAGGATTTTGCACACTGGGAGAACCCTAAAACAAATTAAATCAGGAGGTTAGCTCCCTTGACCTTCTTCTCCAAAAATATGATAATTATCATGTATATTTCATGTGTGTATCACTTAGAATTATTTCAAGCTTTTAGTGGCAGGAAGACCTCTGTGAAACATAATACCTTTGTGACTATAAAGAAGGTACAATCCATCCATGCTCTCTAAGCAATTCTTTTTTTGTTTATTTTTGAGAGATAAAATGTCTGAGGTCACATTTGAACTCAGGTCCTCCTGACTCCAGAGCCAGTGCTCTATCTACTGAACCACCTAACTGCACCCACAATGCTTTAAGACTATATAAGTCACAAAGATGGTACTGATCTGAGTTGGTATGGAGCATTTCTTTATGTGAGGGTTCCTTTTAAACAATCAAATTAAATTAAATTATAGTGGTAGCATGATGATAATGGCAACAGCAAGTGTTTATATTGTTCTGTGAAGTTTACAAAACATTTTAACAATATTAATTCATTTGACAATGCTGTGATTCTGAAATTGAGAATTCAAGTGACTTGTCAAAGTTACAAAGCTAATGCATGTCTGAAGCAAAATTTAAGGCACAAATTTATACCAGGTGAAATGCCATAGCTTATGCAGCTTTTCACTCAGTGCTCACTACTAGAGTTGTTTCTCATTTTTTTTTTTTTGCATTTATACAGAACACTGCTAAATAAATTTAACAGATACTTCTTTGTTTAAGTAACATTGTTAGGGTATATTCCTACCAAGGGGATTATTGAATCCAAGTCACATCATTTTTATGATTTGTGTATTTTTGCGACTGTGACTTTTGTGAATCTTCTGCTAGATTGCTTTTGAAAAAGATAAAGACCAATTTGTAATTCCAACAGCAATGTATGAATGATTTTGAGCATATGAGAGCTTAAAGGGATCTTTAATCATCATATGCTCAAAGCCTCTCACTTTGGTGGTGAGAAATCTGAAGTCAAAAAGGGAAAGTATACATATTCACAAAACTATCAAGGAGCAAGTCTTTTGGCTTTTACCATTCTATCATTAGGCACTTTGGTGACACAATAGTTAAAGTGCTGGGCCCAGAGTGAGGAAGATGTGAGTTCAAATCCAAGATTAGATACTTCCTAGCTGTATGACCTTAGGCAAGTCACTTAAACCCATTTGCCTCAGTTTTCCCATCTGTAAAATGAGCTGGAGAAGGAAATGGTAAGCCCCTCTGGTATCTTTGCCAAGGAAACTCCAACTGAGGTCACAAAGAGTTGGAAGTAACTGAGCAGAAATAATATTCTATCATACTTGCCCCCAGGACCTTTTAGTTCTAATTGAGGAAACTGAGGGGCATTTTGGTCTTCACACTTTCAAAATATTCATAGATTCTTAGCTTTAGAGACAGAAGGGATAATAATGATAATAATAGTTAGCATTTACATTGTGCTTATGTGCCAGGCATTGTGTTAAGCATTTTACAAATATTTCTTCCTTTTATCCTCACATCAATGCTGTGAGGTGGGTGCTATTATTATCCCTATTTTATAGATGAGAAAACTGAGGCAAGCAGAGTTTAAATGACTTACCCATCATCCCACATCTAGTCTAAGAATCTGAAGCCAGATTTGAATTAGAACTTCTAAATTTTGTCAGTGTTCTATTGACTGTGCCACTAACTTTCCTACTTCAGATCAACTGAAAGAAAAGATTGTCTGCATATCATAGGTAAAGGGGAAGAATAGGTAGGAATAATGATTACCTTTAATGTCATAAAATATTGGGGGTGGGAAGGAGGAGGAGATTCATTTTAAATTCTGACTCGTCCCAAGTTGTCCACGAAGCCTTTCTTTAGATTCATGTTTTTACCCATCTAATCCTTCAGTAACCACTCAAAAGCACTTATTTCTTTCACTATAGGCATTTTGATATTCATATAAGTGTGGTATATTGGAAAGAACTCTGAAATTGGAGTTAGAGGTCCTGGATTTAAATTCCACTTTTGGAGTTTACCAATTGAATAACCTATGACAACTCATGCTAAGCCTCAATTTCCACATTTATAAAATGAGAAGATTAAACCTTCATACTACCTATCTCCCAGAGTTCTAAGAAAAGTGTTTCATAAAACTTTCAGTACCATATAAGTATCAATTATTATCACAGAATCATAAAATCCCAGGGTTGCCAGGGAACTCTGAAGTCATTTAATTCAATGAATCTAGTCTAGAGAATGTTTGTTTTTAACTTTATTGCTCTCATCTATTTGAATTACTACCATCTAATCTTTGCTTCTCTTCAAGATTTGTTGATGTGATTACACATTGGTCTGAAAGAAAGAATAAAATGCTATATAACATGATGAGGACTGCAGACAGTAAGCAGCCCAAAGCTGGGGACCACAGGCTTAGAATCTCATTTAATTCAATTCTTGCCAGAAGCATAAATCACGTCGACAACATCCCTAACAAGCTTCAGTTTCAAACTCCTCCACCTCCAGTTTCTTTTTGTCCATCCATTCTCTTTCCCAAGTCCCTTCTTTATTCTTTTTCTTTATTGGAAAAAAAGGATTATCAATAAGGAAAAAAGGTTTAGTGAAGAAAAGTGGGTTTAAATCCCAGCTCTGCCAGTCAGCCAAATAGGTAAAACACTTAATCTCAAATTCAATCTCCTTATCTGTGAAATAGATAAGTAATAATCCTTATATGTAGTCAACATGTAAGAAAGCATTATAAGTAAGCATGCTATTACAGAATAGATAGTGCCTTGGACTTGGAATCAAGAAGACATGAATTCAAATTCTTCTCCAGAAACTTAATAGCTGTATAACAATGGGAAAATTATTTAACTTCTCTTTGTTTCATCATCTGTGAAATGGAAATAATACCATCACATATTCCCCATGGTTTTTCTAAAGTTCAAAGGAGTAAATATATATAGGCTTTTATAAACATTAACATTTTTTTTTTTTGCTATGGCAGTTGGGGTTAAGTAACTTCCCCAGGATCACACAGCTGGTAAATGTTAAGTGTCTGAGACTGGATTTGAGCTCAGGTTCTCCTGACTTCATAACTGGTGCTTTATCCACTGCACCACCTAGCTGGCCCAACATTAATATTTTCTATAAATGCAAATTATTATTTACTATTTATTTACTTTACTAATTTATACTATTTACTAATTATTATTTATTAGGCTGAAATAAAAATTGAAGCCTACTTGTAAAGGATTTTAAATGTCAAAAAGTATAGTTTAGATTTATCCTAGAAGCAATAAGGAGTTATTGAATATTTTTGAGTAGGGGATTCATATAGTCACACCTGTACTTTAGGACTAGCAATTTGGCATCTATGTTACAAATGGATTGCAAAGAAAGACTGGAAACAGAGAGACTAATTAGGAACCTATTGCAGTAATCCAAAAGAGAGTTATTTAGTTTCTGAACTAGAATGCTTGCTATGTGAATGGAGAGGAGTAAAAAAAAAATTAAGGTCTTTTGGACATCAAAATGATAAGATTTAACAACTGATTATATGTCCAGGTGGAAGAATAAGGAAGAGGATAGAACACTTCTGAGGTTGTAGATTAGGTATATTGGAGAGGCATCTGCATAATATTATAGATGAGGTCTCCAATACACCAAGTCACAGGTTATGTTCACAGTTGCCGGGCAGGACATGGCTGATGATTCAACAAAGTAGACTGAGAAAAAAAGTCACATAGAAGAAAGAGGGAAGATAAGACAATTCATGAAGGAGAGGACCATGTATTCTTTTAACTCATATTCACAGGATTTTCCAACTTCTATTGATGTGAATGACTTGAAAGATCTTATTC
The DNA here is from genome assembly GCA_023553655.1 of Myrmecobius fasciatus. NCBI lineage: Eukaryota > Metazoa > Chordata > Mammalia > Dasyuromorphia > Myrmecobiidae > Myrmecobius > Myrmecobius fasciatus. Next base: position 352,292 of record JAJPUD010001920.1, on the reverse strand, counting down.
AATTTAAAAGAATTATCTGAGATTGTAACTGTGTAAGAAATTTGCTAGTGGGAAATTACTAACTATGACTTAGTAAATAAGTTCTGGAGAGCTGTCTGGATATAAATAGAGGCTATGTAACTTAGGACCTAGGATCACAAAAGCTAGAACGAAGTTCAAAGATCATCTAGTGCAATTTTCCATATGAGAAAACTGAAGCTAGGAATGTAAACTGATTTGCTAGTGTCAGTAATAGGATTATCCATGGTACAACTTCATAGTATGTTGTATATTTAGTTCACTCAAATGGATCTATCATTTCACTGATGTAGATATTTCCTTCTGTAATGTAGATTGGAAGCCATCTCTACCTATGGAATAAATGAGAATCTTGTCCATAAATTCCCAAAAGTCCATCAGAGAACATCTAAGATTGTGCTAAAGGCCTTCCTCATTTTCTTTTGACATTGAGAGCATGTCCATGCACACAGGCTATCCAGCATTCTATATATGACAACATCTTCTTTTTTTCTATTGGACATTCAGTTTATGAGTTGATAATAAATATGGCCCTGATGTTTTACAGCTTGAGTAGGGAATCACATTGTTTGTATTTGTATTATCAACACCTAGGACAGTGTCTGATAAGTAGTAAATGCTTAATATGTGGGCATCCAAAGACATGAGCCCTCTTAAGAAAAGGGGTCAAACTAACTTTAATTCTCTTTTGTTCTCCATTATCTCCAATGAAAATCTTTTCTTGATATCTTACATCTTCCTCTATTTCACAGCTATACATCCTGAATTCCCAGTTAATATGGCCCTTGAGGAGAAGGATTGCATTTTCTTTCCTATGGTACACAGAATAGAATGAGTTGCTGAATTGAATTGATTCTTTTTTTGCTTCTGATATAGTAATAATCATTATGTTCTCTGTTCTATTTTGAGAAACTGATTGCTAATACCTTATTCTTATCTAGTAATCAAAGTGAAGGAGTTGAGGAAAAGAAGGGTAGGTCTTCATGAGGCTGGGCAGCATGGTTGAAAGACTGAATTTGAATTCAAATGAACTGGGCTCCAGTCCCAGTTCTGCCACTTAACCTTCCTGTGACCTCAAACAAATTATTTTGGGTTTCTGGAATTCAGTTTCCTGATTCAGTTTCTAATTCAGTTTCCTAAATGGCAACAATACATGGTTTGCACTGAATGATCTTTCCTCACTCTAAAACCTATGATCCTGCATTAACCCTCAGATCTCTCTATTCTTCTCTTAGTTTGGCCATAATTATATGATAAAAGTGAGGCAGTTAGGTGGCACAGTGGATATAATACTAACCCTAGAGGCAAGAGAACTTGAGTTCAAATATGGCCTCAGACACTGACTAGCTGTGTGACTTTAGGAAAGTCACTTAATCCTTTTTGCCTCAGTTTTTTCATCTGTAAAATAAGTTGGAGGAAGAAGTGACGAACCACTCCAATAAATTTGCCAAGGAAATCAAATGGATCTGTCATTTCACTGATGTAGATGTTTCCTTCAGTAATGTAGATTGGGATCACAAACATTGGACACAGTTGAAATGACTGAACAATAACAACAAATTGATTGGCAAACTTTACTCCCTCACTGGAAAAGTAGATTTTTTGAACTCTTGCAGCTGACCAGTCACTCATGGCTCCTGCTATAATCAATCTGTAATTATTCCCCACATCATTACTGTATAAATTGACTATAAGCTCATAATTGGAGCTTACAAAATTAGAGTAAAAAGTTAGAACAATAGTATCAGTGAAGGATGTCTTAATAAGCCTTAATACTAGAAGAACTTCCTGATATCAAATGAGAATTAAATTTTCTTTGTCTCTCTGTATCTATGTCTATGTCTGTCTGTCTGTCTGTCTTCACATTCCTCATAATTCAAAAAACTATGATTTCCTCACAGTGAGTTTTTTCCCACAACCATAACTGTGGTTTATCCCCAATGATACCTGTTTCTGGGTCTTGGTTACCCTCTGGTCCTGGTCTGTTACTCCCAGGTTTCTGCTGCCACATCACTGCTTTTCTGGGACCTGCTCACCACCATGCCACATCTCTGCCTCCAAGTGGTATTTTCAGTACGGAGGGCCACTCCTAGAATTTCTTTTCCACACTTTATAATGTCAAAATTCCTCAGAGAGGTAGATTTCCTACTTTTGCCCTTTCTTCTTTTCCTGTGAGATAGAAGCGTCAAATTAAAGTTCTTATTCACCAAGATTTACTTCTATTCCACATTCCTCTTAAATGACCCTTCCCACAAAGGACATTGGCCAGATTTATCTCTGGCTCCGCATCTTGTCTATAACTTACTATTTTCCTTATAGATAAACTTAGGAACAGTTTCTATTTCTATAGAAGAGTTATGGAAGCATTATTAACCATCTCTGTGAACTTGATCTCAATGAGATGAACTACCCTTGTTTGCCATAAAAATGAAAGTAATAAGGCCTATACCATGAAGCCAGGTAACTGAGGTCTCTAAACCAAAATAACATCCCCAATTAAACCAGTATAGAACGTAGATAGCAACTATAATTCTCTCTGTTTCCAGTACTCTTTTGCCTCCTCTTTTATCTTGACCAAATTCAACTGGTACTTTTAGGCCAGATGAACTCTTGTTTGGAAGTTGACACATAGACTTAAATCTCACTTCTCATAATCACAATCTGCATGGCCAGAAACATGCAGTTATTTACTCTGAGACGAAGTTTCCTCACCTGTAAAATGTAAATAGTACCTATTTCATAAGACTGCTATGAGAATCCAATGAGATAATATACACAAGGAGACTCTACAAATCTCAAAGTGCTATATAGATGTCGGTTATTAGAAGTACCACTCTAGGAATATCAGCTACGATGAAAAGACAGTTTTGAAAACTGCCCTATTGCTAACTGATCCTTAATGGCAGGGGCTTGAGAGTTCTCTAGCTAGGCTCTAGTATCCCACTCTTCTCCATTCTTATCTTTTCTCACTCCCATTTTTCCAGATAGTGAGTTAGATGGATTACAATGTGCTAAGAAATCTTGAGATATAATAAATTTCACACCATCAAAAATAGAGATGCAGTATCACTCAATTCTCCCTATTCTGATGTATATAATGTATGTCAGATGCTAGTCTCATTGAGATGCTTAGAAACACCCCACACTCAACCCAGGGAAGACAAAGGAGGGAAAGATTTCTTCATAAAGTTCAACATTTTATAATATGTGTGTGTGTGTGTGTGTGTGTGTATCCCCCTTCTATTGCCAGTCTTGTTTAGCCTCTATGCCTAAACTCATTGATAGCTTGACTCCATTTCCTTTATTTTTTTCTTCTAAATTTAGAGATCTAAATTTAAGAGTCAGCAGAACAATGATGCGATTAGACCACACCTAAACTCAATGTTTTCCTGAGCCTCAGGATACTTTCAATTCTCTAGCATGTACAGTCTCTAATTCCATCTCCCTTCTCTTTTCTCTAATAACTGCTGTTTCTTAGTATTCCCAGAACATCTGACCCTCTCAGCAAATCTTCCCTGCTAGACTGTCAAATTACTAAACTTGTATCTCTAAATCTAGACCTAATGTGTTTCAATCAAATATGCTTCTCTTCTCTAGTGAATTATACCCTACACATTTCCATGAACTGAACATCACATCCCTTCCTCCCCCCTGACTCTACCACCATCTTTCCACCCTTCATTGCATTTGTGTCTTCCTAAGGAAGCAAAAGGAAAGCTCAGCTACTGCCCTGTAGGAAGGACAAACTTTGGCTTCCTTTCAGCAATGTTTGCTTGTCCATGCCAGAGAGATGGAAGTTAATGAAGCAGAGCTGTCATTCGTAACTCATTGACTTTCTAGCAAATGAATAAATAAATAAGTGGGTGCTTTATTTGGTGCTTAGAGACACTTGAGGCATTGATTATCCCATAACTAATGGGTTTAGCCATCCTTACCCTATTAACACTCATACTCCTCCCATTACAAAGAGTCACACAGTCTGGGCAGACAGATGATCCTATTACCATGAGCACCAGAGGCCCTGAACCCTAACTTAGGGCTTCTTCTGGATAATCCTGAGAAATTGTAATAGTTCTGGCCCTCACTTTGGGGGCTGCTCTCTATTGTGTAGATGGCTCTTTATGCATATGAAGAAGACACAGTGGCACAGTGGAAAGAATCATGGATTCTTAGTGTGGGAAAGCATTTCAAGGGCCATCTAATACCAACTATCTCTTGGAATAAAAATCTCTATAATTTATCTTCAAAAATAAGTCAAGATAATTGGACACAAAGTCAGGAGACCTGGTTTCAATTCCTAACTCTAACACTGAATAGTCCATGTAAAGTAGTTATTAAATCTCTAGAATACTTAGTTTTACCATCAACAAATGGGGAGTATACTTCTCGTGTTAAGAAGCAGTATAATAGGAATGTGGTGTAAAAGTTTCAAACGTTTCCTGTAACCCATAACAAGTTATTTAGTACTCATTGTACTAAGTAACTCTCCAAGACTGAGATGCAACTTGCATTGGTAGAGGAAATAGCCTATGCCATTGAAATCACAATTCCAGGCTCTGTCCCTGTTCCTAATACACTAATCATCTTATACTGTTGCTAGGGAAAAAATGTTTTATAAAACTTAAAATGTTCTATATATGTAAGCTGTTATTCCACACTTCCATGTATAATAGGGTATAATAATGTATTCAGAACTGATTCTAATATATCGGAATAGAAATTAACATGAGCCTGTATGAATACTCTATTATAAAAGTGACTGAAATTAGGCTAGCCGGAAAGCTTCCTCATATGAGCAAGGATGGGGCAGAAAGCCTGGGATGGACAACACCTCTTAAGTGATGGTGAATTGAGGTAGGGTCAAGCACACCATTGACAAGATCTGCATTGAGGTTGGAGCAGCAGTGGACATTAGAGATTATGAGGAGGGAGGAATATTGTCTTCTTTGACCTTTCCATCTGGTACTGCAAATCCAACCATCAAAGATCTCCCCAAGAGCAACCCAGGATTAATGTCAGAAACTTAGTGAGCAGAGGAGGAAGAGTTCCAAGGGAGTAGCATTTGACAAGGAAATGTGGGAAATGGAACTCAGCACTTTGCCCTTTTCCAATAACAGCAGCTCTTTGTCCCTTACTAGCTTACCTGTAAAGGAAGGGAACCAATCAGAAGAGATTTTCAAGAAGGCAGTTTTTGTTAACCTTATGGCATAGACTTATCATAGTCAGTTCCCAATGTTGTTTCTAGTCTAATCTAAAGCATCAAACCATAACCAGTAGGCATATGAAAACAAATAGAAGTAAAAAAGGATATAAATGAAAATAGCAGAGAGTCAGGGACAGGTCCTGAAGTTGCTAATCAAATTGGGATTGGAGTGAATGGAAGAAAGAAGTAGACTGGAAATCCTAGTGATTTGGGCTGGTGCCATTTCTTGAGAGGTAAAGGACTCTAGAAGCAAGTATGTAGAGTCAGGAAGACATGTTAAAATCTGGCCTCAGATACTTAATAGATGTGTCATCCTGGGCAAAACACTTGAGCTCTGGCTCATTTTCCTCCTCTGTTCAAAGGGGACAATCATCCTTGTAGGGTTGTTGGGATAAAATGAGCTAATACTTGTGAAGTGTTCTATAATTCCTAAAACATTATATAAATGCTAGCTGTCATTATTTTTGTTATTGTTTTAGGAATATAATTGAGAGTAATAAAGTAAAGTTAATACATCCTAGAAGCCATTGGTCAGGGAGAGAAGGGATAGTCCTGGATAGGAGAGAGGCAAGTAAAGACAAAAGCAAATTTTAAAAGCCAGGGATTGCTCACAAACATCAGTCAAGAGAATGAAATCTAAATTCTTATTGAAAGCAAGCTAGAGACAGCAACATTAGCAGGGTCAATAGCCAGGGTAATGGACAGTGGCTGAGATCAAAGAGGTTAATTCACTCAGGTCAGATCACAGAAGCAGGTCAAGGCAATGGTAAATGTCATTGACAAGGGCTTAGTGGTCATCATTTTGAAGCGGCTTCTCACATTCATTGGCATTTGCTACAGATAGTCAAGATTTAAAAAATTGCTAGCACGCCAAGGAACTATATGGGCTTTGAAGGCAAAGTCATTGTTCCTGAATTATGATTTCTTGATACAAGATCAGGGAGGAAAAGTTGAAAAGAGATACTCTGGAAACTAAAACTCCAGTCTCAAAAGATCATAGATTTAAAGCTGGGAAGGGACCCTAAAGGTCATTGAGTTCAATTCTAATTTTATGGAAAAGGAAACTGAAACCAGAGGAGTTAAATAATTTGGTTGGGGTCACACACCTAATAAATGTCCGAGGTGAAATTTAAAGTCAGGTGTTTTGGATCCCAGGCCAGTGTTTTATTTGGTGGATCACTTTGCCTCACTTGTTCATGATTCCTTCATTAATCTTAATCACAAAACCACGTAGGTCAAACTTGATTCTGCAATGAATATCTCATTTCACAGAATATAAACAATCTATTATGTTTTCATCAGTTTTGCCATTATTCTGTAGAATCTCTTATATGTTTCTCATATGACATAGCATTGTGCTTTATGTACACATATATGTGTGTATATATGCATGTATGTTTGTGTTCATAAATATAATATGCAAAATCAAAGAGGAACATTTAAAAAATTAATAGATCTAGTCTCTCATCCATTTGGCTACTCCTTCTACTGGGGCAGATTGCAACCCAACTACTTTCATATCATTCTTTCTAAGTCTTGTCTATGTCTTTCTACAATGCTCCAGAGAGGATCCACCCAAATGACTTGAGACATTCCTTTTGTTCTTATAATATTTCACATGTAGATTGTACTTCTGTCATTCCTCATTCTCACTACATGGCTGAATTTTCCAGTCAGGAATTTGTTAGATATTGGCTCTTGTACTTCTTGAATGTAAGTTATCATTGGCAATATATTGCTTGTACACAACATGCAGCTTTCCATTCCCTTAACATCACTTGCAATTGTGATTCTTCTTAAAGTATTCCATTATTTAAAATCTTATGGCATCAGTAGGAAAATACTCCACTGCTTCAATGGTCACATTAAAGTGAGCATTATTTGTGGTGATGCTCTGGGTATGACCCATCCATAGCTATATGTTTTGTGTGACTCATCAATGTCCTGCCATAAATTTACTTCCAATGGATTGGTGATTACAATGGACTGCACTCTTTCCTCATGTTCTTTCAACAATGAGTGTACACACAAAAAAAGGCAATTGAAAGTCATCAATTGATTGTCTTTTGCTCTTAGTATATGACTAATCTATCTTTTTTTTTAATCATCCATTTATCAGATAGCATCTTTTATTCCACTTCACTTGTCTATTTCCTCATTTATTTATGTATTGGTATCACAATATTTTCATACTCACTATAAACTTTTTTATTGGCTTTTGAGTGACTCAGTTTTAGGCCTTTGAAGAGTGCAGAATATTGGTAATTTTTAAAATGAGCTTTTGTGTTAGTGATCATCTTGAAATCATTGAAAGTATAGTACAATTTCTCAGATCAAGGAAAGCTAAACTTCTGCTCAATAGTTTGACTTGATAAGAATTTAGGATTACTACCTTTTGGTGAGGAATGGAAGGCAAAGATGCTTTGTTCTAATATAAAAAGAAAGAAGAAAGATTGGGAAAAGCATTCTAAACAAAAAATCAGAGATCTGTGTTCCAATTCCAGTACTGCCCCTGACATGGACGGTGACCTTAAGCCAATAACTCACCCTCTCTTGTCCTCAGTTTCCTTATTTGTAAAATTCAGATGGCTTAAATAATCTCTAAGGTTATTTATATTTCCAAAATTTTATGATTCTATACTTGAAACCCTTTGTATAAAAAAGAGCTCCATGGAAAATCTCAGAAGATTCTGAGATATAAATTACTCACAGCAAAAAGTCTTTAGGAAAAAAATTCTATCAAAGACTTATTATCCATGGAGACATTAACTTTATTGAGAAAACAATTGTGGAACCATCCACAGACTTCAGGTAACACTTTTGAGCACAATGTTCATTCACTTAGTATGGTCTCTGGGGAACAATGCAGATTTTAAGAACAAGTACTTTTAAATGGATATGTATGCTTTGCTCCCCAATTTGAGCAGCCTGATACCATAATAAGATAATGAATGCCAAGATGTAAAGTCATCTGGATTAATTCAGCTGTATCTACATAATTCTGAAATAGAGTATCCAAGATTAAAGGCTGGAATGGATATTATTGATCTTGTTTAGTTGCTTCAATCATGCCCTACTCTTTGTTCCTCCATTTGGGCTTTTCTTTTGAAAGATACTAGAATTGTTTGCCATTTCCTTCTCTAACTTACTTTACAAATGAGAAAACTGAGGCAAACTTAAGTCCTCATAACTAATTAGTGTCTAAGGCTGGATTTGAACTCATGAAGATGACTCTTCCTGATTCCAAGCTCTATGTTCTATCCCATAAACAAAGAATGAGCTTTAAAGACCTTTAAGTCTTATTTTACCATTTTATAGATTGAAAATTGTTCGCTCAGAAAGAGGAAGTGATTTGCTCAGGGTCACACAGCTAGTAAGTAGATAAGAAAGTATTGAATTCATGTGTTGACTCAGGTGTTGATCCACTGGGCCACAAACCTATTCAACTCTGCATCTCCAAACTAGAATAATCGAAAATTTGGGTCATCAGTCCATAATGTAAAGGGCAAAGCCTCTCTTTAGGCCCTCCTGGCTTAATAGGAAAGCCACAGAAGGTACAAACGGACAGATTTATTGGAAGCTGTCAGTCCCGGAAGTGGCAAATTAAAAGGATGATGCTAGTCCATTGGATCCCATGGATCCAGAAATGACCCACCAGGATGTTAGAAATTCAAAGGCATGTGCCATTGATCTAGAGAAATATCACAAGAATGTAGATTTAAATCCAAAATGGACCCAGGAGGTCATCTATTTGAACATTCTCAGTTTACACATGAGGCCATTATGTGGGGTATCTGAGACCATACAGCTCACAGGGATGCCACATTAAGTAGAAGGAAGTGGCTTCCTCATCTCTATCTCATGACTTTCCCAGCTTCCTTCAAAGCCCCCTTGTAAGAAGCCTTTCCTTAATTCTAGATATTTTCTGTTATTTATCTTCAATTTATCACACAGAGCTTGTTTGTCCATAGTAATTTGCACATTGTTTCTCCCTCTCTCCACTATATACAGTGAAGACTAAATGTCTTTTGCCTTATTTGCATCCTTGGAGCTTAGCAGAATTCCTTGCACATAGTAAATGCTTAATAAATGCTTATTGACTGATTGATGTATGACCCATTGAGTCTCCTTATTTTGTAAAATATCTACTTTGATGCTTTGAACTCAGGTGCTTGCCTCTCACTTGCCCTTGGCTTTTAGACTTTATGTTTGATGACTTAACAGTTAGTTCTCATGAACTTATTAGTCTGTACTTAAGAACATGGAACCATAGCTTTGGAGTTAGAAGGGAGCTTAAAAATATCTAGTTCAAACTTCTCATTTTATAGATGAAGAAATTGAGATATGTAGAGATTAAATGATTTTCTCAGAATCACAAAGCTGGTCAGTGCCTGATTTGAACCCAGATTCTAAGTCTAGCACTCTATTTACTATACACACTTCCTGTTATATGTTTTGATCCAGATATTTGGATAAAAATTATCCACTTTCAAAATTTGGATTTGTCTTAAAAGCACGCCTCTCCAGTGGGACTGACTAAGATCACTGAATGGCCCTTCCCATCATCTAGTATTGGTTTTCAGCAGGCAGATCTTAACTCATTGAAACAGATGAAAACTGATCCAACTGGTGCCAAAGACAATTTATGAACCCTTTCCAAAGATGGCTCCATTTTCTTTTTTTTTTTTCATTTTCTTTTCTTTTTATTTGCAAAACATATGTATGGGTAATTCTTCAACATTAACCCTTACAAAACTTTCTGTTACAAATTTTTCCTCCCTACTCCCCACCCCTCCCCTAGATGGCAGGATATCTACTACATGTTAATTATGTTAAAATACTTGACAAATCGAATATATGTATACATATTTCCACACTTATCATTGTTGTGCAAGAAAAATTGTATCTACAAGAAAGAAAAATCAGATAAAGGAAACACAATGCAAGCAAACATCAATTGAGAGCATGACAATGCTATGTTGTGGTCCACATTTCACATCCCTCTCTCTGAGTGTATATGGCTTTCTTCAGTGAACAATTGGAGGTGGTTTGAAACATTTCATTGTTGAAGAGAGCCATGTCCATCAGAATTGATCATCATATAGTATTGTTGTTGCTGTGTATAATGTACTCCTGGTTCTGCTCATTTCACTCAACATCGGTTTATGCAAGTCTCTCCAGGCCTCTCTGAAATCATCCTGCTGGTTGTTTCTTACAGAACAATAATATTCCATAATATTCACATACCAGATGGCTCCATTTTCTTGCAGGATCTTGCAACCTGAATTTCTTCTCTTCTTGTAAAGGGAAGAAAGGACCCTCAGTTGCTCAGAGGTGTCTGAGCCTATGTAGCTCACAGCTGAGCAGCACCAAGGTGGGAGAATTCATAGAGTTTTTGGAGTAAGCACAGGAAGGCTTAATCTGTAAGTCAGAATTATTGGGTATTGCTCCTGGTTCCACAGTTTAGTCTTCTTAAGATCACAGACAAGTCATTTACACCTCTTCACTTTTAATTTCCTATTCATGAAATAGAGATAATATCTAATTCTACAAAACCACTAGGAAACTCAAATGAGATAATGTATGTTTAACAACAATACACAATTATTAAGTTCCTACTGAATGAAATGAAGGCTGTACTAGGAATGAAACAACAAAAAATGCATACAATTCGCACCCTCAAGAAGTTTACATTCCACTAGGAGATATAACATGTAAACAGAAAAGTAAATACAGAACAGTTTCAGACAAAGAGAACATTTATAGTTAGGAGCATCTAAAAAGGATTCCCCTGGAGTGGCGGCTCAGCTGAGCTTTAAAAGAAACAGTGAATACTAAAAGATAAAGTAATAAGGGAGAGTATTCTAGGGTTGGGGGATGGCGTGTAACAAAGGCATGGAAGTAGGAGATGGAAGTTTTAAGTGAGGAGAACAGCAAAGATATTTATTTGGTTTGCATTGTCTCAACATAGAAAAAAAATGATCTCTTGGTAAGAGCAACAAAGATCATAGGGAACAAGGAATGGATATGTGATTTAATTAATATGAGAAATGTCTAGGCAAGGACACTCCTATTGTTATTATTCTTGCTCAGTTGTTTCATTCTGTCTGACTCTCCATGATCTGCTTTGGGGTTTTCTTAGTAGAGAAATTGGAGTAGTTTTCCTTTTCCTTTTCCTTCTCCAGCTCATTTTATAGATGAAGAAACTGAGAAAAACAGGGAATCATGATCATCATCATCATCATCATCATCATCATCCCCATCACGATCATCATAATCATTGATATAATATCAAGACTTTAAGACAAATCAATGAGCTAATTTCTTGAAGACCAGTCTCATTTTTAAGTAAAAAGTATAGCCCATTTGATCTTATGGAACATTGGTAATCAGAGCAGTTCTTTTCAATTCCTTCTAACTCATTTTTTCTTGGGCCAGAGAGGAGAGTTTGCTACGACAGTTCCATTGTGGTAATGTTGCCACACTGGAAATGGAAAACATCTATTGTTGACAACTCTGTTGGAAATAGAATTTTTATCAGTGTAACATGTAATGGCACGAAGCTTGACGATAACATGTCTCTGCCAGAAAGCTTGTTAAAAATATTTATGAGGAGTTTAAATCTGCTTTGCACAACTATGACCCTCCTTCCATTCTTAATGAAAGTCCTAGTCAGAGCCACTGGCTGGGTTTCAAGGGACCTTGAGATGTATGGCAGTTAATAAAAAGCCTATCAAATGCAATTCAAAATGACACAATATGTTTGATTTATTACAAGGGAACAACATGAATTTCTTTGTGATATGACATTCCCAGCCATAGAGTAGGTCATAATTTAATTATCACTTCCTTATTCATATTCCTGATAATTAAATAAGAGCCCTTCCCCCTGCAAATTGAACTTTCCAATCCTGCACCATCTAGTCTGCAGTGTTTAGTTGGTGCCCAGGAATCTAGATCTCTTTAGAGATGGAAACATTTGGTTTCTGTCTAGGGATCAGGTATAATCTGAAGTATGGCATTTCGTTCTGGGAAGCACAGAAAAAGGAAAATGTCAACAAACTGGAGAACAGCTAAAGGAAGATGATGGGGTGATTTGAAGGACCTTGAGACCATGCTATGTAAGGATCATTTAAAGGAATAAGGGACATTTAGCCTGGAGGAGAGAAAACTCAGGGGACTGACATAAGAACTGGCTTCAAAGATCTGAATGGCTTTCCAGTGGAGGAGGGCTGTGAGATCTTTCTGTTTAGTTCCTCAGGGCAAAATTCAAAACAATTGGAAAAAGTTGCAAGTAGAACATTTTTGGGCATGATATCAAGAGGAGAAAAACTTTTCATAAATTAAAACCATCCAAAATTAGAATAGGCTGCCTCTTAAGGTAGTGAATTCATCTTTTTTGGAGGACTTTAAGAAGAAGCTACATTGCCACTTATTGTATATATTTAAATTTGGATTTTTTTTTCAGGATAGTTGGAGCTGCTTGAACCTCAGAGGTCTTTTTCAGCACTAAATTTGGTGAATACTAGGATGACATTTGGTCCAGTAGAAAGGAAAAATGTTCTCAACTTTTATTCACAGAAAATCCATCTTCTAAAGACAGATGGCTAAATGGCTTGACGATGGGCTGTTGTTACTGTCCAGTTGTCTTTTATGCATACATGACTCTTTATGACCCCACTTGTAGTTTTCTTGGCAGAGATACTGGAATGGTTTCACATTTCCTTCTCCAGCTCATTTTACAGATAAAAAAAAACTGAGGGAAACAGAGTTAAATGACTTGCCCAGGGTCACACAGTGCCTGAGGTTAGCTTTGAATTGAAGAAGATGAGTCTTCCTGACTCTAGGCTCCACACTCTATCCATTATAGTTTCACCTAGCTGCACATTTGGCAATGGGATAGCCCTCAAAAAATTGGAAGTTTAGGAAATTTGACTTGGAAGCTCATTAGTTTTTCGGTTTTTCTTTTCTCTTCTCTAATACTTGACTATATTATATGTGGTCCCTAGGTCACAGGGCCTTAATTTTGACCCCTAATTGCCTTTATCCCCAAAAAAGGTGTTAGTATTTTTTTATTTCTCCATCTCCTTCTTCCATCTCTGAATACTCAATCAAAACCTGTTCTTTAGAAGCTGTCATTTAGAAAGGACTTAAGAAATTAAGTCACACAGGGGTATTAATAGCACCTCAAACTGTCACCTCTCCCAGGGCAGCTGCTTGTTTTTTTTTAAACAGGGTATAATATCTAAATAAAAAGAAATAAATCTCTAATGGTGCAATTATGAGTTAGTATGATTGCTTTGATGAACTTCCCCAATGCCCCCTTCCCCAACTCCAGTGAGTGCTGGGTGACTATTTACAAGTAAAGTCAGTCCAGCCAACTAATACCAGTAACATTCAATTTTCCATATTGATGATTTTGCAGGTTACATTTAAAAATCAGGAATATTGAGGTGCCGTGAGCTGAAACAGAATCTGGGAAATGAACAAGTGATCTTGAATCAGTCACTAAGAAGAATAGAAAAAGTCTGGGGAAATTTTAATACTGTCTTTCTCAATAAGTTCCAAATACATTTCACTATCTCATCAGGAGTGGAGTCTGATAATGTCTATATCCTACAGAGACTTTCACTTAGTAATAGTGATTTGGAATGGCTCAATTCTATTTCAAGAAGGCAGAATTTTACCTATTTCTTCTCTAAAATAGGATTCAGACTGAACCTTTGGGCTTTTGGTTATACCAATGCCCTTTAAGTCCCTGGAAGAATGATTTCTCCTCTCCTACTGGGAGGATCCCATTATTCGGTCACTCCTGGGAAAGGATGTCAAGCAATTGTGATTATCCTGATTCACTGACTTGAAGATGGATGTGATATTTCTGGAATCCAATCAGCCACCAGGCCTCGTCAAGACACTGCTCTGATAGCCAACAATTCCTGAATATTTCATCAAAGAAAAGGCAATCAGGACCCTGCTCTGGTGTAACTCTCATGCAGGGAGAAAGTATATCAGTGGTGTCTCTAATCATTTTGAAGTACAAGTTTATCATATGGAGAACAAAGCTCAAATTTGAATCCTAAAATGTAGATTTGAATCCCAATTCTTTCCCTTACTATCTTCATAATTTTGGTCAAGTTATTTTGGTCTCTCTCTTCCAGTCATCAAAGACCAGTGACAAGGCAGAAATCTAAACAGATGGCAATGGCCTGGAATATAGTGTACGAACTTGGTATCTTGAATGTTTGACCAAGTTCTAAATGCTCTATAGCACCTGTCTCATCTCCCTTTCTGACCACTGGAACAATTTGTTCTGCTCATTCTACCAAGAGGAAGACACACACTTGGGGAATAGACTTTCAAGATAACTCACTGATGGGTCCCTCAACCTTGCTTAGCCTATTCAGCATGGCAATTTTTACCAAGTTGTGGCCACATACATGCTGCAATTTCCTAGAGCCACAGTTAAGAGGTAGGTGGAAGGTGATCACCAAAGATAGATGAAAATCCCTCCCCCAAACATACTAGTCTTCCTGAGTATTCCCTACAACCCAACATATGAAGAATAACAATCCTACCTACTTCAAGAGATTGTTGTAAGGAAATCCCTTTATAAACAGTTTTTTTTAAGCACCATAAAAAATGATCCAATATTCTTGTTATTGCTAAGAGCTGAGCAGCTGGCATTTCTGTCCTAGTCTTACCATTTTTGACTGAAGTGTTCTCATGTTCTAGCAGCAGCAGACTTATTATACCTTCATTCCTAAGGCAAAGGGATCTCATTAGGATGAACAGCATTTAAGTTTTCTAGTCCTTGGTATTATTCAGTCATTGCTCCAGGCAAATACCTTGTTACAAGTCCCTCAGCTCCATTCCCCTCATGAGAAAACAGTGACCTTGTCCAGTCCACCTGAGGCCTCCATGCATGGAGATAGGAAGAAGGGCTGTTCTTAGCATCAGAGGGAAAGGATTACCTGGTGAGGGAAGGAGCAACTATTGCCCTAAAGGATATAGGCCACTCTATGTGAATTCAGCTTCTTTAGGACCAAATTTTTCCCCTCTCCCATAAGAAAAGAAGTTATTTAAAAGATGAAATGGCACTATTTGTTAGCAACTTGCTATCAGTACAACTTGCCCTTCTGAAAGAGGCTAGTTATTACCTTGGAGCAGTTTCTGTCTCCCAACCTCAAGATTTATTTGTTCCTAATCTAGCCAGTTGAATACTCATTTTTCTGTTCTCCCATTTACCTAGGAGCATCCCTTTCTCTCCCATTCCCATGCAGTCCTCCCACCCTTCTGAGTTTCCCTGCCTTCTTTCCCACTTGCTCAAAGATATTAAAGTGGTTTGCCATTTCTTTCTTTCTCCAGCTCATTTTACAGATGAGGAAACTGAGGTAAACTGGTTAAAGTGATTTGTTCAGGATCACATGGCTAGTAAGTTCCTGAGGCCATATTTAAACTCAGAAAGAGGAGTCTTCCTTACTCCAGAACTGGCACTCTCTCCACTGCCCCAGTCTATGACTAGTTTGTTCCAATTAAATTTAGTTTTATAATATTTTAGCTTAATTTCTAGTCAATGAAAATCTTTGTGGATTCTGATGTTATCTGGGTTGGTAGCTATTCCTCCCAGCTTGCTGTGGTGAAGTCTGAGATATAGACCATACTTATGTTTGATATAACCCTTAGCGTAAACCACATTGCACAGTAGTGTGATGAAGAAGTGTAAAATATAGATGTATTTCAGATTATTGTAGGCTGTACTGAAAACTACCTTATACAGTGAGCAGTGTGATAGGAAAGTCTCAGGTGTAGATCACCCTTGGGACTGCCTAAGGCACAGTGGGAATGTAGGTCATAGGAGTTAAGGGATGGAGGAAAAGGACAGAAATATCAATGTGTATGCTGAAATCTCCAAATATAAAGCTAAGGATATGGGGTGGAAAGAAAGGCTGTGTGCCAGTTATTGAGCTGTTTGAAAAAACAGAGTGAGTGGGAATCTGGTAGGAAGCAGATGGTATGAGTAAAAGTGCGTGCATATTCAAGGAGTATGGATGACTAGACCATTCTGGCTGCAATGGAGAGTCCACAGAGGAGAGTGGGAAAGAAAGTTGGCAAGATGGTCCTGCCTGACTCTAAAGGACTGATGATAAACACTTTATTATCTACTATCTGGCATTGAATACTGCTTCTTTCATCTGAATCTCCACTCTACAGTGAGAGTGTAAAGAAAGTCTTTAAAGGCAAGGCCATATCCCAAGAAACCAGCTTTACTTCCCTGTACTTAAAAGGGACTCCAAAATACCATCTGGAATCCTGCTACTTAACAGATAAAAAGAGAAAGCTGAAAGATGCCTCTTGCTGAAACTCAGTTTCTCCCAAGCTTGGGACCAGAAGAATAAATTAAATGGATTTCCCTCCCTTCTTTGTAGAGGTAGAGGATATGGGTGGGGAATATTGACCATGTATTCAAAGATGACTATAACCTTGATATTGCCATTATCAACGAATGTACCAACCCTGTGTTCAAGAAATTAGAAACCCCTTGTCTGACCATAGTCTTCATTTTTCACCTCTTCTTTCCTCCCTTCCTCCTTCCTCCCAACTCTGTCTCTCTGTGTGTATCTCTGTCTTTGTCTCTCTGACTGTCTCTCTCTGTCTCTGTGTCTCTGTCTTTCTCTGTCTCTGTCTCTCTGTATCTCTCTGTCTCTTTCTATCTGTCCATCTGTCTGTCTCTCCCCCCCTCTCCTTTCTACTCCTCTCTGTCTGTTTCTCTTTTTCTCTTTCCTTTCCCTTACAAAACACTACTCTTCATCAACTCTATAATTTCTAGTTCCTACCAATCCCTATATTCTCCTCCAGACCATTTCCCCTGAACTAGTCAAATTCTCCTCTTCTTTTCATCTTGAGTCCTTCATGAACCAATTCCACTCTGTACTGTCCTTTTCTCTTGAATCCCTATCACTTGATTGCACCCAGTGAAGCCTCAGCCTTGGCTAATTCCCACTATCCATCACTTTTATTCCTTCACATGTGCTGCTAAACAAAGGTAGAGAAAATGACACAACCAATCTGACTGAGTCTACTACAAATTGATGTTACATAACCTCAATGGGGCTTCCACTGCTGCTAGGCAATACTATAATAACTCCCTTGTCAACGTACTCTTCCATTCTGCACACTGGTTCTTCCAAACTTTTTTATTCCTCTTCAAATTTCCTGTGATTCTTCTTCCTCTGACTCTCCTAGTGGAGGACTTTGCCTCATATTTTAGAGAAAAAATTGAAACTATTCTCCATGAATTCCTTCATCCCCTCTCTTCCTCACCTCTCATCACTCAAGTGCCTTCAGTCACTTTCTATCTTCATTTTATGTGATGAAGTAGCCTTCCATCTTACCAACGCTAACCCCTCTATTGTTCGAGTGAACTCATTTCATCCCATCTTCATCAAATTGCTCCTTCTTTAATCCCCAGTCTTTCACTTATTTTCCATTTCTCCCTTCTAGTGGCTCTTTTCTCATTGCCTGCAAATTATGCTTATCTTCCCCTTAGTGTGAAAAAACTTTCCATTTCCATTATCATCCTATGTTATTTGCCTTTAGTGCCTAAATGGCTCAAAAAGGTCACCAACAATAGATGCCTCTACTTTCTCTCCTTTCATTCCCCTTTTAATTCCTTATAATCTGGCTTCTGACCTTGTCATTCCATTAAAACCATTTCCTCCAAAGTAACTAATGATCTCTTGGTTGCCAAATCAAATGATTTTTTCTCAATCTTCATTCTCTTTGACCTCTCTGTTGCCTTTGACACTATTGATCACCCTCTCTTCCTTAATACTCCCTTTTCTCAAGGTTTTTAAATGTATTACTTTCTCTTATTTCTTTTCCAATCTATCTGACCACTACTTCTTGGTTTCCTTTGCTAGATGCTCCTTTAGAACTCATCTCCTTATCATAGTTGTCCTTCAGGGTTCTCCCATGGGTTTAATTTACCATCTCTAAATTGATGATTCTGTTTTCTATTCTATCCTAATCTCTTTGCTGACCTTCAGTCTCACATCTCTGCCTTTCAGACAAGGATGCCCATTAGACATCTTAAACTCAATAAGTCCGCTATAGAGTTCATTATTTTTTCTACTAAATCCCATCCAACAATCTATTATTGTAGAGGTTAAAACAGATTTTCCCAATTTCTCAGACTCACAATTCAAAAGTCATCCTGGATTTCTTTCTCTGTCTCTGTTTCTGTCTGTCTGTCTATATGTCTCTCTTTTTGTCCTCCCTATCCAAGTTGTTGCCAAACCTTCTTAATTTCTTTTGCACTCTCATATATGCTATCTCATATATTCATATATATATGTATATGTATATATATATACCTATAGTATATATGAGTATATGTATGTACACACACACACACACACACAGACACTGGTATTCCCACAAATCTGGTGGTATCACTTCACAATTGATAACATCAGTAACATGGAGATGGGTGTGCCTGCCTCAAGTCTTTCTCCACACCAAACCTTTCCCCATTCAGCCACTAAAGTGATTTTCCTAAAGTGCAGATCTGATTATGCCACCTTCTACTCAATAAACTCCAGTGGCTCTCTAATTCCTGCAGTGGCAAATATAAAATATTCTATTTAACATTCGAATTCCTTAATAATCTAGTCCCTTTCTACTTTTTCAGTCTTCTTATACCATACTTCCCCAATAGGTACTTTTTGATTTAGTGACGCTAGCCCTACTGTCTGTTTCCAGAACAAAATACTCCATCTCTCAGCTCCAAGCATTTTTTCTAGCTTTCCTCATGCCTAGAACATTCTCCCTCCTTTTCTCTGATTACTGACCTCCCTGACTTCTTTAGTCTCAACTAAAATCCCATATTCTTATAGGAAGAATTCTCCAGCCTCTCTTAATTCCACTTCTTACCCTCTATTAATTATTTTCTATTTATCCCATATATAGCTCGCTTTGTATCTATTTGTTTGCATATAATCCCCCCATATTAGTTTGCAAGTGCCTTGCAAAGTTCCTTTTTTTTTTATCTAGAGTGCCTGGAACATAGTAGATGTTTGATAAATATTTGTTGATTGATTACATATGTAAATATAGTCAGAATTAATAGACTGGTTGGTTTTAATAACTTTTTCATTAAAAAATCTTTTAATAAAAGGAACATCTCATTGGGTGGATAGGGGATATGTTCAGAAATGAAGATATAAGAACAAGAGGTGTCAATAAGAATATTTTTGAAAGAAATATGTTTTTCCAATCAGTAAAATAGGTTAGGTTCACAGGACAAAATAGTCAATGACTATAGTAATCTAGTGTTTGACAAACTCAAAGACCCCAGTTTTGGGGATAAGAATTTACTATTTGACAAAAACTTCTGGAAAAATTGGAAATCTGGAAACCTAGAGAAAAATGGCAAAAATTAGTCATTGACCCACACCTAATACCATATACCAAGATAAGGTTGAAATAAATTCATGACTTAGACATAAGCAGTGATATTATAAGTCAAAGGATATGAACAGGCAATTTTCGGATTAAGAAATTGAAACAATTTCTATTTTTCTAGTATTTCTACATACTACATATTCTACATACACACTACATTTCTAGTATGAAAAGGTGCTCTAAATCACTGTTGATCTGAGAAATACAAATTAAGACAGCTCTGAGGACTACACACCTCTCAGATTGGCTAAAATGCTAGGAAAAGATAATGACGAATGTTGGAGGGGATGTGGGATAAATGGGACACTAATACATTATTGATGGAGTTGTAAATTGATCTAACCATTCTGGAGAACAACTTGGAACTATGTCCAAAAGACTGGCAAAATGCTCTTTAATCCAGCAATGTCTCTATTGGGCTTATATCCCAAAGAGATCATAAAGGAGGGAAAAGGACTCACATGTGCAAAAATATTTGTGCCAACCTTTTTTGTAGTAGAAAGAAACTAAAAACTGCGTGGATGCCCATCAGGTAGAGAACAGCTGAATAAGTTATGGTATATGTATATTATGGAATAGTATTGTTCTATAAGAAACGATCAGCAGGACGATTTCAGAAAGGACTGGAGAGCCTTGCATGAACTCATGCTAAGTGAAATGAGCAGAACCAGAGAAGCCAGTTCCAATGATCTTGTGATGAATGAAGAGAGCCATCTACACTCAGAGAGAGCACTGTGGGAACTGAGTGTGAATCACAAGATAGTACTTTTGCTCTTTTTGTTGTTGTTTGCTTGCATTTTGTTTTCTTTCTCATTTTTTTTCCTTTTTGATATGATTTTTCTTATGTAGTGTGATAATTATATAATATGTATACATATATTGGATTTAACATATAGTTTTAACATGCTTAACGTATTGGATTATTGTTCATGTAGGAGATGGGGGATGGGGGAGGGGGTACGGGAGAGAAAATTTGGAACACAAGGTTTTGGGTTTTTTTTGCTGAGGCAATTGGGGTTAAATGACTTGCCCAGGGTCACACAGCTAGGAAGTGTTAAGTGTCTGAGGCCAGATTTGAACTCAGGTCCTCCTGACTTCAGGGCTGGTGCTGCCACCTAGCTGCCCCCAGAACATAAGGTTTTACAAGGGTCAACGTTGAAAAATTATCCATACATATGCTTTGAAAATAAAAAAAGCTTTAATAAAAAACACGATTAAAAACAGGAAAGGAGGGGCACTAGGTGGTGCAGTGGATAGAGCACCAGCTCTGAAGTCAGGAAGACCTGAGTTCAAATTGGGTCTCAGACACTTAACACTTTTTAGCTGTGTGACCCTGGGCAAGTCACTTAACCCCAACTGCCTCAGCAATAAAAAAACAACAACAACAACAACAAAAACAAAAACAAGAAATATTTTTTTCTAGTACATTCTTAGTCAATAATGACTTTCATTGTCAGGCCTTGTTTTTTATTTCAGGATAGTTGGGGATTGAGTTTAGATGTATGATTTCATTTGTATGGAGAGTTGCAAGTGAGGAAATTCCCTCCACCAATCAGCAATTTATGTGCAATTTATAGTCTCAGTTACATGAGGTATTAAAATTTTGGCAATTAGCTGTGTGTATATTATTTGAACATGGCAAAAACTGGACTTGAGATCAAGTTTTCCTCATTCTAAGGGTGATTATCTTTTCAGTGCACCAGACTGATGCTAATAGCATTTTCTTTTATGCCTCTCTAATGCATCTATCTGCTTTATGGACATTAATTTTAGTCCTTAGATTTCAGGATCCACAGGAAGGGTTGGGTTATATTTTAACCAAAGTTTGCATAACTCCCCTAGCACTAAGCTAGTCCTTTGTACACAGTAGGAGCTTAATATATGTTTGTTGAATGAATGCATGAATCAAAGATCCCACAATGCTAAACACACAATAGGCACCCAATAAATTCTGTGGAATTAAATGAATCCATTTTTTTTTATTCTCAGGAAAATATAAAATCTGAGTCTCTAACTACTCACTCTTCTCCTTCTCTTGATTTCCCATGGGAAAAACATAAATACCCAAGAACTGAAAGAGATAGTATTGTGTGAGGCTTGGAAATCTTTTTATTAAAGGGCCAGGCACCCCCTTCCTATATCTCCAAGCATCGACTGTCAAATGCCACTTTCATCTCCACTGTTTGCTTCCATTAGCTTCCTATAGTAGAACAAAGCAAAACCGTCAAAGCATAAACTCAATTACTCCATTTGCACTGCACTGAAAATCTGCTGATCCATTTTCTAGTCACTGAATTTACAAGGCAATAAAGAGATGCATACTGATGAGCTCTGGCCAAAGATGGAGGTATTGGAGTTTAGGACTTACATATGCAGGTATGAGCTAGCCAACCAGTTATCTTTACAATTGTTTTTATTGTTTCAAATGTTAAAATAAAAATCAAATCTTCTTCTCTTGCTCCCCTCCTTATTTTTTAATGCTCAGCTCCCATTTAGCAGAACCTTCTAACCTGCTTATGCCTCCAATCAAACAAATTGCATCAAATTGGATTCTATTTAAATATTTAATTTGATTGATCATGTGCATATAAATCCCAGGAAAGGAAGTTTGTTTGGTGAGGGGGCAGTTAGGAATGATAAAAAGCCTTGGCTTTCTCTGAGAGTATCTACTCGTTCCCTCAGAGATGTAATTTTTTTCAAGTCAAGTCAAGAAACATTTATTAAGCAATTACCATGTGCCGGGAACAATGCTAAGTCCTGGGGATAGAAATAGAAGTAAAAAAAGAGAGAGACTTTGGCTTCAAAAGGTTTGCATTCTTACAAAAGAAGACAACACATGAAAGGAGTTGAAAAGGGGTGAAGGATGGAAGAAGGTATACATGGGTGAAAGTAGTAGAGAAGTCTGCAGTAACAGGAATGTATAGGGAAGAGGAGGGAGGGAGAATGGCTGTCTTGGGCACTCATCCAAAAAGAAAAAGAAAAAAAAAAGATAGACTTGGGAAGGAATAAAACAATTAGGGAAGGAGACTATGACAGCAGAGACATGTTCTAGGGTGAGAAAACTACATGGAAATCGGTATCTTCCAGAGTGAGAAAGTTTTTTTTTTTGTTTGTTTGTTTTTTGTTTGTTTGTTTGTTTGTTTTCAATATATTGCAAAGAGATTTCTTGGACTTGGAGTCAAGAGCATCTGGGCCCAAATTCTCCCTTTAAAAACTTAGTAGCTCTTTGATCCAGGGTGGATTCGTTTCCTCAACTTTATTTATTTATTTTTGATTGCTATACAAATGGAGTTAAGTGACTTGCCCAGAGTCACACAGCTAACAAGTTTTTAAGTTTCTGAGGTAAGATTTGAACTCAGGTTTTCCTGACTTCAGAGCCAGTGCTCTATTCATTGTACTATCTAGCTGCCTCAGTTTGTTCAACTTTTAAAAAGCAATGACAATAGCATCTAATTAACAGGGTTGTGAGAATCAATAAATGTTATATTTAAATATGTAAAGACTTTATAAACCTTAAATGCTATATAAATGCATGACATTATCATCATTAATATTATTAGGAAGCTAGTCAGTTATCATCACTTTTTCCCCCACTACTAACAATCTCTTTAACTTCCTGGGATCATTGAATTTAACCCTTTAAGTGACCTAAAGTCATCTAGTCCAGAGCTTCTTAAACTTTTCCATTCTTCAGAAATTTTTGCGACCCCACATATATGTATATAAAATAGGCAAACCATTCAAATATTTACTGATAATAAATCATAATTTCATGAACCCCACATTCAGTTATAAGACTCCATATAGGGTTATGACCCACAGTTTAAGAAGCTGGATTTTAATCTCCCCCCATTATGATTTTTTTTAACAGATGAAGTAACTGAGTCTCAAAGGAGTTAAATGAACTTTCATATAATCATGCACATATTATTTGGCAGGAATAGGGCAGAATCCTAAATCCTCTTCCTCAATATTCAGGAATCTTTCCACTATATTGCCTTGCTTCTAAACCTAAGGGTTCTGCTTCTCAAGCAAAACTTGTTTACTCCCAAGCACATTGACTGCTCCTTCCCCCTCACCCCAAGACTTCTTAGTACAAAAAAAAAAAGACTTGAGCGATGCTGCAATTTGAACCAAGGCAACCTCAATTCTATCATCTTGTTGAATGGTTAGTCCAAGGTGATAAATGAACAACTATAAAACCTGCCCAGCATGTGACCAAATGAATAACTAGAGCCCAGTAAATTAAAGTGGCAAGAGAACAATGGTGATGCATTTAGCAATCAGGCTTAATTGAATAATTATTTAATTTGCCCTCTTTGTCTCACTGGGGTAAGTCCCAGAGGATGTCCCATGAATTTGCCAAGTGGAGGCAGTCCCAGCTTTGTGCAGGAAGCTAAGAAGTGATTCAGAAACCCTCCTTCTATGCCTGATTATGGGTGGAGTATTCTTCAAGTTAGGCTTCCTGGCAACATTTCTGCCCACAAGAACCTGGATTTCTGAGTTATCTATCATTCAAATCTAGTGTTTGACATTTTCAAGTAATTCCAGAGTCACTTTGTCCTTCCTTTCAACCCCCACCTCCTCTGAGATGTGTAAGTACAGACAATTTACTCTGTGATCCTGGACCACCTGAGCCCAGAGTTATATGGCTGACCAGCAAATAATACCCTTCACCTGCCGAGCCTCCCACAATTTCTTTCTCTATCTCTGTCTCTCTTTTGGTCTGTCTCTCTGTTTTCTACGTTTCTTTCTCTGTCTGTCTTTCTTTGTCTCTCTCTGTCTGTCTCTCTGAATCTGTCTTTATCTTTCTGCCTCTCTCTATCTCTCTGTTCCTGTTTCTGTCTGTATCTCTTTATCTCTGTATCTCTTTGTTCTCTATGTCTCTGTTTCTGTCTTAGTCTCTCTGTTTCTGTCTCTCTGTCTCTTTCTCTGAATCTGTCTCTCTGTTTCTTCCTGTCTCTCTCTGTCTCTGTCTCTCTCATTCACAAACACACACAAACACACACACACACACACTTTGGGTAAGATTATACAAGACTCACAACAAATAGTTATTATGATTCAGTAAATCCATAGATTCAAAGAATCATCAATACAATCTTCTTCCTCTTATAGAAATGAACTATCGAAAGTGACAAAGGCTTTGGATTTTTTGCTTTGTTCTGTGCTCCATCTTGTGAATTTACAATTTATAGGTTAGGAACATAACTAGGGACTAGAAATTGAGTGTTCTGACTCCCCATTAAGCACTATTCCCCTTATGCTATATCATCTCAATTCTTTAAAAGACTCTTTATTGAGTTTGTATTACATGCCCTATACCTGGCACAGTTTTCTCCAAAATGTGACAATTTGATCCCTTCCTTGGAGGGATCATTTGCCTTCTCTATAGGTAAAGAATCAAACACCCACAAAACAGGTAACAATATAAGACAGTATATGATATATATTTATATCAACATGTATTTATTAAGCTCTTGCTAACTGCCAGACATTGTCCTAGGTCATGGGAATTAAAGTCTCTCTCTCTCTCTCTCTCTCTCTCTCTCTCTCTCTCTCTCTCTCTCTCTCTCTCTCTCTCTCTGTCTCTCCCTCTCTCTCTCAGAGAGAGAGAGAGAGAAGGAGAGAGAGAATATTTTTGTATATAATGCCTTCCCTTAAGGAGTTTATGTGTTCTAGGGAGAGACAAATATATAAAAATGCAAGTATATACAACTTAATAGGAGGTAGGGAATTAGAACTTGGGAGGAGAAGAAATCAAAAACCTTTGTATAATAGATGGCCTTTAAACTAAGCTTTGAGAGAAAATAGGGATTATAAACAGGAGATGAGAGATAAGTGCATTCCAGGCATATGGGATAGCCTATCCAATATGAGAAAATCAATGCAACAGGAGCTCAGAGGACATAGTGGTGAGATTCAGATGGGCTGGAATGTGTAGTCAGAGGTTTCATATAGGAAATGGGAACTTAGCTTGGCTTTAAAGGTTGGTTATGATTTTTTTTAGCAGATATTCATGATCTAATGGTTCATGGTATTCTTTTTTTATTAAAACTTTTTATTTGTATAACATATGTATAGGTAGTTCCCCAACATTGATCTTTACAAAGCTTTCCATTACAAATTTTATCCCCAGTCCCCTCCCCTCCCCTAGATGGCAGGAAGTCCACTACATGTCAATAATTTTGAAATGCTTGAGAAGTTATGCAAGAAAAATCCTATCTACAAGAAAAAAAAAGAATCAGAGAAAGGCAACACAATGCAAACAAATGTCAATAGAGATCATGAAAATGTTACATTGTGGTCCATATTTCATTTCCCTCTCTCTGGGTGTATATGGTTTTCTTCAGTGAACAATTGGAACTGGTTTGAGACAATTCTTTGTTGCAGAGAGCCATGTCCATCAGAATTGATCATCATGTAATACTGTTGTTGCTGTGTATGATGATCTCCTGGTTCTGCTTGTTTCACTCAGCATCAGTTCATGCAAGTCTCTCCAGGCCTCTCTGAAATCGTCCTGCTGGTCGTTTCTTACAGAGCAATAATATTCCATGACATTCATATACCATAATTTATTCAGCCACTCTCCAATTGATGGGCATTCCTTCAGTTTCCAGTTTCTAGCCACCACAAAAAGGGCCGCCACAAACATTCTTGCACATGTGGGTCCCTTTCCCTCCTCTAAGATCTCTTTGGGATATAGGCCCAGTAGAAACACTGCTGGGTCAAAGGGTATGCACAGTTTGACAACTTTTTGAGCATAGCTCCAAATTGCTCTCCAGAATGGTTGGATCCTTTCACAGTTCCACCAACAATGTATTAGTGTCCCAGCCCTCCCACATCCCCTCCAACATCCATCGTTATCTTTTCCTGTCATTTTAGCCAATCTGACAGGTGTGTAGTGGTATCTCAGAGTTGTCTTAATTTGCATTTCTCTGATCAATAGTGATTTGGAGCAACTTTTCATATGACTAGAGATGGTTTTAATTTCATCATCTGAAAATTGTCTGTTCATATCCTTTGACCACTTATCTATTGAAGAGTGGCTTGAATTCTTATATATATGAGACAATTCTCTATAAATTTTAGAAATGAGGCCTTTATCAGAACCATTAAATGTAAAGATGATTTCCCAATTTGATGCTTCCCTCCTAATCTTGTCTGCATTTGTTTTGTTTGTACAGAAACTTTTTAACTTAAGATAATCAAAATTATCCATCTGGTGTTCAATTAGGAGTTCCAGGTCTTCTTTGGACATAAATTTATTCCATCTGCACAGGTCTGAGAGATAAACTATATTACGTTCCTCTAACTTGCTTACAAAGTCCCTCTTTATATCTAGATCATGAACCCATTTAGATCTTATCTTGGTATGTGGTGTTAGGTATGGGTCAAGCCCTAATTTCTTCCACACTAGTTTCCAATTTTCCCAGCAGTTTTTGCCAAATAGAGAGTATTTATCCCAAAAGCTTGGGTCTTTGGGTTTATCGAATACTAGATTGTTAAGGTTATTGCCTAGATTGTCCTGGTATCCTATTCTGTGCCACTGATCGACTGCTCTATTTCTTATCCAGTACCAAACGGTTTTGATGACCGCTGCTTTATAATATAGTTTTAGATCTGGTACAGCAAGGCCACCTTCATCTGCCTTTTTTTTCATTAATCCCCCTGAAATCCTTGACCTTTTGTTCTTCCAAATGAAGTTTGCTACTATTTTTTCTAGATCTGTAAAATAATTTCTTGGGAGTTTGATAGGTATGGCACTAAATAAGTAGATTAGTTTGGGTAGTATTGTCATTTTTATTATGTTCGCTCTGCCTACCCATGAGCATTTAATATTTTTCCAATTGATTAGGTCTGATTTATTGGTGTGGAAAGTGTTTTGTAATTTAGTTCGTATACTTTCTGACTTTTCCTTGGCAGATAGATTCCCAAATATTTTATCCTATGAATTTCTTTTTGTATCTCCTGCTGCTGAACTTTGTTGGTAATATATAAGAATGCTGATGATTTATGTGGATTAATTTTGAATCCTGCCACTTTACTAAAGTTGTGAATTGTTTCTAGTAGTTTTTTAGTTGAGTCTCTAGGGTTCTCTAAGTATACCATCATGTCATCTGCAAAGAGTGATAATTTGGTTTCTTCATTACCTACTCTGATTCCTTTTATCTCTTTTTCTTCTCTTATTGCTAAAGCTAACATTTCTAATACAATATTAAATAGTAATGGTGACAGTGGGCAGCCTTGTTTCACTCCTGATCTTATTGGGAATGGTTTTAGTTTGTCTCCATTACATATGATGCTTGCTGATGGTTTTAAATAGATCCTACTGATCATTTTAAGGAAAAGCCCATTTATTCCTATACACTCTAGTGTTTTTAATAGGAAAGGGTGTTGGATTTTGTCAAAGGCTTTTTCTGCATCTATTGAGATAATCATATGGTTTTTGTTAATTTGGTTATTAATATAATTAATCATGCTGATAGTTTTCCTAATATTGAACCAGCCCTGCATCCCTGGTATAAATCCTACTTGGTCATAGTATACTATCCTGGGGATGACTTTCTGTAATCTCATTGCTAATATCTTATTTAAAAATTTTGCATCAATATTCATTAGGGAAATTGGTCTATAGTTTTCTTTCTCTGTTTTTACCCTACCTGGTTTAGCTATCAGCACCATATCGGTCTCATAGAAGGATTCTGGCAGTATACCTTCTGTCCCTAATTTCTCAAATAGTTTGTGTAGTATTGGAATCAATTGTTCTTTGAATGTTTGGTAGAATTCACATGTAAATCCATCTGGCCCTGGAGATTTTTTCTTAGGGAGTTGGTTAATGGCTTGTTCTATTTCTTTTTCTGATATGGGGCTATTTAAATAATTTATATCCTCTTCTGTTAACCTGGGCAATCTATATTTTTGTAGATATTCCTCCATTTCATTTAGATTATCAAACTTACTGGCATAAAGTTGGGCAAAATAACTCCTAATTATTGCTCTAATTTCCTCTTCATTGGAGGAAAGTTCTCTCGTATCATTCTTGAGACTAACAATTTGATTTTCTTCTCTCCTTTTTCTTATCAAATTAACTAAAGGCTTATCTATTTTGTTGGTTTTTTTCATAGAACCAACTCTTAGTTTTATTTATTAACTCAATAGTTTTCTTATTTTCAATTTTATTAATTTCTCCTTTTACTTTTAGAATTTCCAATTTGGTATTTAATTGAGGGTTTTTAATTTGTTCTTTTTCTAGTTTTTTTAATAATAAGCCCAATTCATTGATCTTTTCTTTCTCTATTTTATGCAAGTAAGCATCTAGAGATATAAAATTGCCCCTTATAACCGCTTTGGCCGTATCCCACAAATTTTGGTATGTTGTCTCCTTATTGTCATTCTCCTGGATGAAATTATTGATTGTGTCTATGATTTGTTCTTTCACCCATTTATTCTTCAGGATTAGATTATTTAATTTCCAATTACCTTTTGGTTTATTTTCTCCTGAACTTATATTGCATGTGATTTTTATTGCATCATGATCTGAAAAGGATGTATTTACTATTTCTGCCTTTCTGCATTTGATTTTAAGGTTTTTATTCCCTAATATATGGTCAATTTTTTTATATGTTCCATGGACTGCTGAGAAAAAAGTAAACTCTCTACTGTCTCCATTCAACTTTCTCCAGAGATCTATCATACCTAACTTTTCTAACAATTGGTTTATCTCCCTAGTGTCTTTCTTGTTTATTTTGTAGTTTGATTTATCTAATTCTGAGAGAGCAAGGTTGAGATCCCCCACTAGTATTGTTTGGCTATCTATTTCTTCTTGCATCTCTCTTAATTTCTCCCCTAGGAATTTGTGTGCTATTGCACTTGGTGCATATATATTTAGTATAGATAAAAATAAGAAGATTAGTATAGATATTGCTACATTATCTATGGTACACTTTAATAAAATATAGTTTCCTTCCTTATCTCTTTTGATTAGATCTATCTTGGCTTTTACTTGATCTGAGATAAGGATTGCTACCCCTGCTTTTTTTTGTTCACCTGAAGCATAATATTTTCTGCTCCAGCCGTTTACCTTCATTCCATATGTGTGATTAATTCTATCCAATGGGAGAAAACCTTCCATGTCATTTTAGGTCCTTAGATTTTATCCAGGAGGCAGAAGAGAGAGATTACAGATTTTTGAGAAGGGCAGTGCTGCCATGAAAGGTATGCTGTCATGGATACAGCAAGCATCCTGCAAACTCAGACTCTGATTTTGTTTCTTCTTTCCCCACCAGTAGACTTATTTCTCTCACAGGTGCATCTTTCTAGCTGCCAAAACTTTTCCTTGTTTAATGTTCTATAAACTACTGATGAGAACATACCAACCTCTTAGGTAACTTCAGGAAGATTTAATATTAATCACTTTTACAGAGCATACAATGAGGAGAGGAGAGGAATCAGAAACAGAGGGGAGCAGATAGATTATTCCTAGTCCTCAATCTCAGCTATAAGAGATCTGATCAATTCTCTTCTATATTTCTTTTTTACAATCTCAGCTTTGAAATTCTAGTTCTAGTTCCATTCCCCTGGGTTGAGTTGGCTTGGAACTGCTAACTTTAGGCCTTGGGCATCTGTTCTTTAGATCTCAAAATACCATCCTTAAGTCGAGGTACTAGGCAAATTTTCTCCTAAGCAGCTTATATTTGGTTAGTATGGCAAAGTTAAGAGAGTTCTGGATTTGGAGTCAGGGAAGACCTAGTTTGAACTTTGATGGTTGATGTTTGCTATCTGGACTTGGGCAAATTGCTTAAACTTTCTTGGTTTGCTTTTTTTTTTTCATTTGTGAAGCAAAGATTGTTAGGCTAGATGATTTTAAAGGTTGTCTTCATCTCTTAATTGGTGAACTCCATTTAACTCATGAGTCAAAGTGTGGGAAAGCCTAAAATCACAAACTCCTGGAATCACTTTGTCCTTCTTCCCATCTCCCACCCTCTCTGAGGTGTTTGAATCTAGCTATGCTAGTTGGCAATCTTGAGCTACTTGGGCCCAGAATCATGTGCCTGTCGAGCAAATGATGCCCTTCATTTATCTCGACCTCCATCAGGTTATAAGAACCTTGAGTGCAGGGACTGTCTTACTTGCATTTGTATGCAGCAAGTGCTTAATAAATGCCTTTTCATTTCATTCAAAAATATCCAGATTTTTTCATCCCTTAATAGTGGAGCAGAGTAATTTCATCACATGGGGTATATGTAATATATTGTTGATAAAATGATATGGAGAGACCCCGACCTCCTTTAACAATGTTTTTGAAATTCTCACCAATTCATAGGATTCAAGGTCATGTGTGAAAGTCAGCATGGAGGGAAGCTGCCTTTTTTTCCTAGATCAGCAATGGGAAAAGTGCCAGAGTTTGGTCTCCTCCAGCTGGGTTTTAAATCTCTTCTTTTTATTGACTCGGCTTGGTTAAGAGATCCCTGCATGGCTAGTGAGTAGAACTCTGACTTTTAGGACATTTTGCTGTTAGATTTTTCTCTTCTGCCTGTGGTGGAGTAGGCCTGTGAGTTCCCCATAATGAAAAGCAGAGCACTTCTCTAATGCTAAAAATACCCACCTCGCCTACAAACACTCTGCCTAACTGAGCTCTGAGCAGAAAAGGCATGAAACAGCTTTGAAAGTTAACGCTTTCCTTAGAACTTAAGTGGGCTTGAGACCTGTGTTAATGTTGAGGGAGTGGAGAGGAGACACAGCATCCCATGTGAAAATCTCACTTTTCCCAGGTTCATCCCAGTACTCTGATGTCCGGGAAGGTTAAAGGAGGGGGTTTTAAAATGACCTCTCTTACTGCCTATGCTCCTGGACAAATGTTTATATTTGGAACAGATCTATGATTTCACTAGTATTGGGAAATACCTATGAGCAAGCTTCCCCTGCCAAGACAGAGATTCAATTTGTTGTCTTAGATGGTTACTAAGGGCACTGAGAGATTACAATTAGCTCACAGGGAGTAGAATATGAAGGGATAATTGTAATTTTTAAATGATGAAATTAAGGATTGAGAGAGGAATATACTGGGAAAAATGAAAAGGGAGAAGTGGAATGGTGCAAATTGTCTGCCATTAAAAAAAGAGGGCAGAAAAAGTTTTTACAGTGGAAAAAAGGGGGGAAAGAGAAGGTCCTACTCTCAAAAGAATTGGTTCAAATAAGAAATAACATGCATACTCAATAGAGGTATAGAAATTTATCCTACCCTGTAAGAAAATAGGAAGGGAATGGGATATAGGAAGGGATGAGGGTAATAAAAGAGAGGGCATTTTAGGGGAGGCAGTGGTCAGTAGTAAAACATTTTTGAGGAGGAACAGAATGAAAAGAGAGAGAGAATAAATAGGGGAAATACAATTAGCAAAAGTAATTGTAAAAACAAATTTCTCTGATGAAATAGTGTTCTCTGAAAAAGGATGAGTAGGATGCTCTCAGGGAAAAAAAAACTTGCAAAGTCCTCCATCATCAAAGTGAAATATACTGGATACAAAGTAATAACAATATTTTGGGATGACCACTGTAAATGACTTTGTTATTCTCAGTAGTGTAATCATCCACACTTACTATGAAGGACATATGATGAAAAATGCTATCCATACCCACAGAAGGAATTGATGGAGTTTGAATATAGATCAAAGCATTCTCTATTAGTCTCTTTCTTTATTTTTAACTTAATTTTTCTTGAGGATTTTTATTTTCTTTAGGGTGGGAGATATATGTTTTCTTTTACAACTTGACTGTTATGGAGATGTTTTGCATAATTTCACATGTGGTTTCTTAATTGTGAGTAAGGATAAGGAAGAAAACTTAGAACTCAAAAATCTTAAAAGCAAATGTAAAAAAAATTGTTTTGAATGTAAATGGGGAAAATATTAAATAAATAAAATTTTTAAAATTTGCTCACAGGTATCAGAAATAGAAGGGCAGCATATCCCTTCCTGACTCCAACTCTGGCTCTATTTTACCACCCATGTCATTGATTTGCCATATTTAATACCCTAAAACAAGTACCATATAGAGCTACTGAAATGTATCAGGATCTGAAACTATAACCTTTTAAAAGGAAGCCAACTAAGTTGGTTTGGGCTTCAGCTCTAATATAACACATTTGTTTATCACATGTAAATGTCATTCCTCTAGTGAAAAGAATAATATCAATGTCTCTTGGTTTTCTCAGTGCTGAATTCAAGCATGCAAATTTGCAAAGTTGGGAAGGTTAATTTTGGGGTTTTTATATAATATTTCTCTTCTTCCCTTTTGGTGTGCCCCAACTCCATCCCTTCTAAGGATATTTCTTTAAGCCATATAATGGCTTTATGTCTTTTCCTCATTCTCTGTATCAAAACCTAGCCTCAATACTGTAAATTAAAGTTTTATTATGTTTTTTTTTTCCAAGATCAAGCCTAGACTAGTAAGTTGAATACTTTAGAGAAGTATTGTATGGCAAAAAAAATACTAGATGTGGAGTCAAAGGAGATTCTGTCCCTGATGCTTTCTAATTATGTGACCCTGGGTAAATCATTTAAACTATCTGTAAATTGGGGATAAACATACAAGCAGTGATTACTTCACAGGTTTGAGGGAGATAATGGATGACCAAGTCATTTGAAAATCTTAAAAACTATACAAATATTAGTTATTAACAATAAATACTAAAAAGCTAGCGTTTACAGAGTACGTTAAGGTTTGCAAAGCACTTTACAAACATCACACTGGATCTTCACAACTGTGAGAGGAAGGTGCTATTATTATTATTTTATGGGTGGAGAAACTGAGGCAGATGGGGGCTAAGGGACTGGCCCAGGCTTGCATAGCTAATTAAGTTGCTGAGATTGGATTCAAACTCAGGTTTTTATGTCTCTAGGCCCAGTTTTCCATGGGCTATACTACCTAGGTACCTTCCTGCCATCACAGCGTGACACTAGCTCATTAAAAAGTGTACATTAAATAAGTGTTTAATGGTTGAAAGTCAGGGCTCTAGGTTATAGTACAAAAATAAAGTTTATCACATCTGAGATAGAAGTGTTGTTTTTCCTTTCTTTGTTGAGTTTATATTAAGCATTTTTATTTAAGAAAGTGCTATTCTGTGATAACATAACTAGCATCTGATACAACAGTTACATTGTCTTGTGCTAATGATTATAGTAATAATAATAACAACTTTTACATAGCACTTACTATGTGCCAGGCACTGTGCTGTGTTTTAGAATTATTATAATGTTTAATACTCAAACCCATGAGGTAAGTACGATTATCACACCCATTTTATAGATGAGAAAACTGAGGCAAATAGAAGTTATGTTACTTGCTCAAGGTTATACAGCTTAAAAGTGTCTGAGACCAGCTTTGAACTCAATCTTCTGAGGCTCAGCACTCCATCCGTTATGCTAGAGTAGAGAGTTGGAGTAATGAGAACATTGAGCTGAGTAAGGTCTTTGAAGTTTAAATCCATAAGAGAAATTTCCTGGAGTCATGCTGTATATGGCCATAAGGATCTATTACTGTCCATAAGGAGACTACCACAGAACTATCCTACAGCCAACTAATCATATTATAAAAATGTTTTCTCTTTACAACCAAGACCAAAATCTACTAAGAAAATTCAAGGTTATCATTTTCCCTCTTTCTTTAAGCAGATGATGATGATAAGTAGTAGTAGTAGTAGTAGTAGTAGTAGTAGTAGTAGTAGTAGTAGTAGTAGTAGTAGTAGTATTGGTTTTATTGTTTACTCAGAGGAAGCATCATTTGAACTCTAAGGAAAGAAAGCAGAAATTCTTAAAGTCTGGGTTGACATGATCCCTTTTGTCAACAAGTACAATGATGGATTATGGTATCTGCCACCTAAGGACAAAAGATTAAGTTTGGACCAAAAGATTGGTCACCAGGTATTGAATTTGGGTGGGGGTGAGGGGCAGACAGCAACCCACAAAATTCATTACTTCTAAGATGTGGAGGAATTAAAATTTGGTCTGTTGGAGAGAAGAGACAAAAGTCATTTGTAATCAACAAAATCACAAATCTCTTTGGAATTCTTACAGTAGAGGGGTAGAAAAGAGTTCCAAGGACCAGGGAATCTTATGAGTTCTACTATGTGAGTTGGTACCAAGGGTATTTAAACACCATTCTTTTCAGATAGTGCCCTTCCATGCATGTCACTTTGGCCACCTGGATGTCCCAGTTTTGCTTAAGTTTCCTGGGGGTGTAAAGGAAGCTGTCAGTCCAGAATCATTATTCCTAGGGTTAGGCATATGTGTCTTATTTTTCCCCTCCATGAATTATGGAGGCTATCCAAGAGTGTTACACTAAATCCCAGTGTCAACACAGCATAAATTGTTCATAAATATTCTGGTAACGCTGAGTAATGTCAACCTAGCCTGCAGAAAAAATTGTTTACCATGGGAAAGCATGACATAACTTTAATAAAGTAGAGATGGAACCCAATCAGGTATATAGGTCAGTTTCTTCAAAACAGGCTAATCCTCAGGCTTATGACAGTTAAGCCAAAACCCTTCTTCATGGTTGTGATAAATTTTGATTTTTTTTCCCTTCACTAATTACTGTGGGTCCAGACTTAAAGCAAAGCAAATCCCAGATTAATAGTTCAAATGAGCCTGAAGTTTCATGCTAACAGGAAAAAAAAGAAAGCGGACATGGCTAGAATTAATAAAAACTCAGGAGGTAAAAATTGGCAGAGCAAAAAGAGGAGCCTTGCTTTCAGTCAGACTATTTTTCCCCTTTTCTTTTTAGTACAGATCATTTGATCTCATTGATATCCATTTATTTGTGATATCCATTCCACAAGGAAGCAACCATTTTCATTTTATTTGAGAGGCAGAGTAGCATTTAATAACAGGAGCATTGGATGAGAAACCAGAAGATTCAAGCTCTACACTCTTACTAGCCAGATGATCTCATACAATTCAATCACTCAACAAGCATTTATTAAGCTCTTACTATGTCTAAGCATTGTTCTAAGCAGTGAACATACAAAGAAAGAAAATTACATGCAAATATATGCCCTCAAGGAGCTTGCAAATTAATGAAGGAGACAATGTATAAATAACAGGTGCATACATGATACAGAGTAGATAAAACCTTAGAACGAAAAATTCAGGTGACTGAGTGGAGCACAAAGCCCTTAGTTGGAAGATACCACTTGAGTAAAATTTTGAAAGGAATCAGGAATGTAGACAGAAGCAAGGAGGGAGAATCTTGCAGGCACATTGCCAATCCAGTGCAAAAACACAGAGATGAGAGATGGAGAATTAGGTCATTTGCAAGCAACAAGTAACAAGACTGGTATCACTGGATCATGAAGTGCATGGAAGTGAAATGTGTGAAGAGAAGAGAAAAAAAAAGATAATTAGATTTGACAGTTAAGAGATCATTGATAGCTTTGGAAAGAATTGTTTCAGCTGAATAATACTGTTGGAAGCCAGACTATAGTGATTTTAGAAAAGAGAATGTGAAATCATTGTCTGGCTTTTCAAGGAATTTAGCAGAAAAGAGAAGGAGAAATACAAGATGATAGTGAGTGGGGATAGTAGGAACAAGTAAGAGTTTGTTTAAGGAGACCTGAAAATTTGTAAGTAGTATTAAGGTAGAGTTGAAAGACAAGGAGAAATTGAAGATAAGAGAAAGTGAGAATAACGGTAGAGGGAATCTATAGAAAAAGATGAAAGGGGAAAAGATCAAGGATTCATTTAGATGGTTAGATTTGGCAAGAAAAAACTCCTCTTCATCCGCGCCTTGAGATGGAAGAGATGGTGAGTTATAATGTCAGAGGGATGGCATATTAGAAAAGGAGAAAAGCACTTCTCAGTTGATCACCTCAGTTTTTTTCAGTGAAATATGAGGTAAGTGGAAAGGGTGAAAGGAGAGGGGTGCTATGAGAGGCTTGAACACAGATATCATTTGGACCAGCTGCAGCAATGAATGGGGGAGAGAATCAATGAAGGAGTTGAAGGATTGCCTTGCTGCTCATGAGAATTGTAGTTGAGATTAGATGAATGGACCTAATTAGCATGGCTAGCAACATGAGAATAGGAATAAAGGTGAATAATAAGAGTAATCCAAGATCACTGGTATGAGAAGAGGTCTCAGTGTTCATGAGTAGAGGATTGTGTACAACTGAACAAGTTCACTAAGAAGTCATTCTCTGTAAAGGAGTGAATGCCTGTGAAAGTATTAAGGATGAGGTGCAAATTTAAAGGTCCTAGTGAAAATGATTAAAGTTATTAGTCAGAAGAAATTGGGAGACTTACAGGGATGGAGCCAAGATGGCACAGTAAAGCTAGGCAGCTGCTCAAGCTTTCCCAATTTCCCTTGAAAACCACATGAAACCAAGCATTTGAACAGAGTGATCAAATGAAACTATTCTCCAGTTCAAGATAGACTGGGAAAACTTCAAGAAAAGTCAGTCTCACTGGAGTAAAAGGTATTTAACCCAGTTTAGATAGACTCTGAGAAAACTGGTGAGAAGTTCTTAATCATAGCTAATCAGCAACTAAGACTCCCAGTCATCGCTCAGTAGAGAAGCAAATCAGTGACACAGCTTCCAATCCCAGCTCAGAAGGCAAAATCTGGAAAACCAGACTATTTCCTGAAAAGAGAAGGCAAAGCTACTCCCTGCAAATACAAGGGTTCCATGTGCTTGAAGCCAAAGCTCAGAGCTGCACAGGAAGCTTGGGATAGTGCTACCTTTATCCCAGGAATAGAGCTCAGCTAAAAAAAAAGAGGAAATATCAAAAGAAAAGGAAAGAAAATGAGCAAGACACAGAAAAGATCCTTTACCATAGAAAGCTACTATGGTGACACGGCAAACCAAAACACAAACTTAGACGAGGATAAAATGTCACAGAAGAAATCTCAAAGAGTGAAATGAATTGGTCTCAAGCCCAAAGAAGCTTCTTGGAAGTGTTTGTAAAAGACTTTAAAATGCAAATAAGAGAACTAGAAATAAAAAAAAAATGAGAAAGGAAATGAAAGGTATGCATAAGAGAGTCAAAAACTTGGAAAAGGAAGGAAAAAATTGTCTGAAGAAAACAACTTAAAAAGCAGAATTAATCAAATGGAAAAAGATACAAAAGCTAACTGAATAAAATCACACATTAAAAACTAAAAGAGGACAAATGGAAGCTAACAATATTGTGAAACAGCAAGAATCAGTCAAGCAAATTAAAAGAATGAAAAATTGGAAGAAAATGTAAAATGTCTCATTGAAAAAAACAGCCAACCTGGAAAATAAATTCAGAAGAGAATTTAAAAATTATTAGCCTACCTGAAGACTGACTAAAAAAAAATAATAAAAAAAAATTTTAAAAAAGCCCAGATAGCTTTCTTCAAGAGATCATTAAGGAAAACTGCCCTGATGTTCTAGAAACAGAGGGGAAAATACTCATTGAACAAATCCATTGATCACTTTCAGAAAGAGATCCCACAAGAAAAACTCCAAGGAAAGTTGTTGTGAAACTCCAGAACTAATGCAAGCTGTCAGACAAAAAAACAATTCAAATATCAAGGAACAACACTTAGGATTACCCAGAATATGGCAGCTTCTACAATAAAGGACCAGAGAGCCTGGAATACCATATTTCAGAAGGTGAAGGACATAGGATTACAACCAAGAATTAACTACCCAGCAAGATTCAGTATCATCTTTCAGGGGAGGCAATGAAGCTTCAATAAAGTAAGAGACTTGCCATCATTTCTATTGAAAAAAAAGAACTAAAATAAAAATTTTAATCTACAAACACAGGAGGACTCAAGAGACACATAGAAAGGTAAACAGGGAAAAGTATTTATTATTTAAAGGTTAAACTGTTCACATCCCTAAATGGGAAAATGATAACTGTTAACTCTTAAGAACTGTATCTGTCACTGAGTTAGACAGCATATGGATGGAGGGTGTGGCTCTGAATTGACTCTGATATGATGACATCAAAGAACAAGACATTAAGGGGTGCAAAAAGGTCTGTACTGGAAAGAGAGGAAAGGAGAGTTATAATGGGACAATTAGTTCACATGAAGTAGTGTGAAAGACCTGTTATACAATGGAGTGAAAAAAGGGACAAAGATGAGAATGTCTGATGCTTTATCTCATCAGTTCTGGTTCAAGAGGAAATAACTTAATCATTCAGTTGGGTACAGAAATGTATCTAACCCTATAAAGAGATTATATACGATATAAGGAGGAGAAGGAAGAAAGAAAAGGGAGGGAGAGGATAGAAGGGAAGGTAGAAAAGCTAGAGGGAAAATAAAAGAAGGGGGGAAGGAGAGATATATAAGGTAGTAAGTGAAGTGGGTTAAAAAATACTACAAAGAAAGGGGGAAGGGTGATAGGAGATAAGGCAGTGAGAGGGGTGGGTAAAAAAAACATACAACTAAGGACTAGGTGGAAAGAGAGGACAAAAGTATATACAGGGTAAAAATAGGACAGAGGGAAATACAGAGCTAGTAAACATAATTGTGAATATGAATAGGATGAACTCTTCTGTAAATTGGAATTGAATGCCAGAATGTATTAAATAACATAATCTTACAAGATATTTACAAGAAACAAATTGGACAAAAAAAGACACATACAAATTAAAAGTGAAAGGATGGACTTGAACTTATTATGGTTTAGCTGAAGTAAAAAAAAAAGCAGAGGTAGCAATTTTGATCTCAGATAAAGCAAAAGTAAAAATAGATCTTATTAAAAGAGATAAGAAAGGAAAATACATAAAGTATATTATAAACAATAAACTAGTAATGATACTAAATGTGTATGTACAAAGTGGTATAGTAGCCAGGTTCCTAGAGATTTATATTAGTGGGTGACCTTAACTTTTCCCTCTCAGAATCAAACTAGTCACAAATTTAACAAGAAAGAAACTAGAATGACCATTATCACCATTATTATTCAACTTTGTACTAGAAATGTTGGCTTTACAATAAATTGGGAAATCATCTTTACATTTAAGGGTTCTGATAAAGGTCTAATCTCTAAAATATATAGAGAATTGTCTCATATTTATAAGAATTCAAGCCATTCTCCAATCAATAAATGGTCAAAGGATATGAACAGACAATTTTCAGATGATGAAATTAAAACTATTTGTAGTCATTATGAAAAGGTGCTCCAAATCACTATTGATCAGAGAAATGCAAATTAAGACAACTCTGAGGTACCACTACACACCTGTAAGATTGGCTAAAATGACAGGAAAAGATAATGTTGAATGTTGGAGGGGATGTGGGAAGGCTGGGACACTGATGCATTGTTGGTGGAGCTGTGAATGGATCCAGCCATTCTGGAGAGCAATTTGGAGCTATGCCCAAAAAGTTGTCAAACTGTGCATACCTTTGACCCAGCAGCATTTCTATTGGACTTATATCCCAAAGAAATATTAGAGTCTGGAAAGGGACCCACATTGCAAGAATGTTTGTGGCAGACCTTTTTGTAGTGGCTAGAAACTGGAAACTGAATGGATGCCCATCAATTGGAGAATGGCTGAATAAATTATGGTATATGAATATTATGGAACATTATTGTTCTGTAAGAAACGACCAGCAGGACGATTTCAGAGAGGCCTGGAGAGACTTACATGAACTGATGCTGAGTGAAATGAGCAGAACCAGGAGATCATTATACATGGCAACAACAATACTATATGACGATCAATTCTGATGGACATGGCTCTCTTCAACAATTAAATGTTTCAAACCACTTCCAATTATTCAGTGAAGAAAGCCATAAACTCCCAGAGAGAGGGATGTGAAATGTGGACCACAATAAACATTTTCATACTCTTGATTTATGTTTGCTTACATTTTGTTTCCTTTATCTGATATTTCTTTCTTGTAGATACAATTTTTCTTGCACAACAATGATAAGTGTGGAAATATGTATACATATATTCTATTTGTCAAGTATTTTAACATAATTAACATGTAATGGATATCCTGCCATCTAGGGGAGGGGTGGGGAGTAGGGAGGAAAGATTTGTAACAGAAAGCTTTGTAAGGGTTAATGTTGAAGAATTACCCATACATATGTTTTGCAAATAAAATAAAATAAATAAATAAAAATAAAAATAATAAAAAAAGAAATGTTGGCTCTAGCAATAAGTAAAGAAAAAAATTAAAGGAATTAGAATAGAAAACGAGGAAATAAAACTATCTGTATTTGCAGATGATATGATCATATACTTGGAGAATCCTAGAAAATCATCCAAAAACCTACTAGAAACAATTACCAGTTTTAGCAAAGTTGCAAGATATAAAATAAATCTGCACATATCACCAGCATTTCTATATATTACTGACAAATCCCATCAGCAAGAGATAGAGAAATTCCATTTCAAATTATTGTAGACAAAATAAAATACTTGGGGGTCTACCTGCCAAGAAAAACCCAAGAACTATATGAATAGAATTACAAAACATTTTTCATACAACTAAAGTCAGATCTAAACAATTTGAAAAATATCAATACCAAAAAATTAATGGCTCTGCAGAGCTAATATAATAAAAATGACAATTCTGCCTAAATTGGTCTATTCAGTTCCATACCAAGCAAATTGCCAAAAATTACTTTATAAAACTAGAAAAAATAATAAAAAAAATCATCTGGAAGAAAAAAAGGTCAAAAATATCAAGAGAATTTATTTTTAAAAAATACAAAGAATGGTGGCTTAGCATACACCAAACCTAAAGTCTATCATAAAGCAGTAGTCATCAAAACCATTTGGTACTGGCTAAGAAGTAGAATGGTGGATCAGTGGCATAGATTAGATGCACATGACAAATAATGAAGGCCCATAGCAATCCAATATTCGATAAACTCCCAAACTCCAGCTTCTGGACGAACTCACTATTTGAAAAAAAATTGCTGGGAAAATATGTCAGAAACTCAGCATATATCTACATCTACACCCAATAACAAAATAAGGTCAAAATAGGTACATGATTTGGGCATAAAGAATGACATCATAAGTAAATTAGAAGAACAAGGCATAATTTACCTATCAGATCCTTGGAGAAGGAAGGAATTTGGGATCAAAGAAGAACTAGAGAACATTATGAGAAGTACAATCGACAACTTTGATTACACTAAATTAAAAAGGTTTTGCACAAACAAAACCAATAGAAACAATGTTATAAGGGAAGTATAAAGCTGAGAAAAAATCTTTACAGTCAGTGTTTATGATAAAAGTTTCATTTCTAAAATACATAAACAAATGTATCAAATTTATAAGAAGTTATTCC
This sequence comes from Myrmecobius fasciatus, assembly GCA_023553655.1. NCBI lineage: Eukaryota > Metazoa > Chordata > Mammalia > Dasyuromorphia > Myrmecobiidae > Myrmecobius > Myrmecobius fasciatus. The sequence goes on along the minus strand of JAJPUD010001920.1, from coordinate 310,321 downwards.
TCAATTGATAAATGGTCAAAGGATATGAACAGACAATTTTTAGGTAAAGAAATTGAAGTCTTCCATTGTTATATGAAAGAATACTCTAAATTACTATTGAGTAAATGCAAATTAAAGCAACTCTGAGGTACAACTTCACACCTTTGAAATCAGTTAAGATGACAGGAAAAGATAATGACAAATGTTGGAGGTCTTGTGGGAAAACTGGTACACTAATGAATTTTTGGTAGATTTATGAAATGATCCAACCATTCTGGAGTGCAATTGGGAACTATGTCCAAAAGGATATTGGGGGGCAGCTAAGTGGTGCAGTGGATAGAGCACCAGCCCTGAAGTCAGGAGGACCTGAGTTCAAATTTGATCTCAGACACTTCCTAGCTGTGTGACCCCAGGCAAGTCACTTAATCCCAATTGCCTCAGTAAAAAAAGCAAAAAAAAAATATTGGACTGTGTATACCCTTTGACCCATTAATGCCATTGCTTGGTTTGTATCCCAAGGATATCATAAAGGAGGGAAAAGAACCCACATGTGTAAAAATGTTTGTAGTTGCTCTTTTTGTGGTAGCAAAGAAATGGAAAATGAGTGGATGCCCATCAACTGGGGAATGGCTGAACAAGTTGTGGTATACAAAAGTAATGGAATATTATTGTTGTATAAAAATGATAATTAAAGAGATTTAGAAAGGTCTGGAAAGATTTACATGAACTGATGCTGAGTGAAACAAGCAGAACCAGGAATACATTGTACACAATGTCAGCAAGAATATGCAGTGATCAACTATGAAAAAAATCTCAGTGATGCAGTGATCCAAAGTAATCCCAATAAATTTTGGATGGAAAATAACATCTGCATCCAGAAAAAGAGCTAAGGAGACTAAATGTAAATCAACAGTCTGTATTCACTTTTTTTCTATTTTTATATCTCTCCTGTGATTTTCCCTTTTGCTCTGATTTTTCTCTCCCACCATGATTCATAAAGCAATGTGTATTAAAAATAAATAAATTCACTAAAAAATGAAAATGCAAAAAAAGAAATTGGGAAAGATGGAAGGATTAAAGATTATGATTAGAGAAAAGAATTTCAGAGTTTCTAAACCTGGAAGTGAAACATTTTGGGGATATCAAAGGAACGGGCCATCTTAATTAGTAGCTGAGGTAGAATACAGACAGGAATTGAATGGATTGAGAAATGGAGAAGTTAAGAGTATTTGAAGGAACATTAGTACATATATTAGTGCCCTTTAATATGAGGGGAGGAGTTGACATAGAGAGACTCAGAGAAGAAGGAAGGAAAGGCACTGGGAAATCAATAGTTATGCTCAGTTTCCTTATCTGTAAAATAGACATAATAAACTGTGGCAAACTTATCTGAACGCAGAGGACATCGATGAAAATCAAATCAAATAAAGTACTTTTATAGTTGGAAGACAGCATGTTAATGGGCTTATGATTCTTATTTTTAAGCGTAGAATGATCATAAATTCTTTTTTTTACTATATAACTACTTTTTTTATTTTAGCATGCTTTTTTAGAAAAAAATTAAAGCTTTTTATTTTTCAAAACATATGTGTGGGCAATTCTTCAACATTAGTCCTTGAAAAACCTTATGTTCCAGTCTCCCCCTTCCTCCAGGTCCTCCCCTAGATGGCAAATAGTCCAATATATGTTAAACCTGGTAGAAATATATGTTAAATCCAATATATGCATACATATTTATATAATTATTTTGCTACACAAAAAATCAAATCAAACTAGTAGAAAAAAGAGAGAAGCAAAATAAAATGCAAGCAAACAACAACAAAAAGAGTGAAAATGCTATGTTGTGAACCACACTCAATTCCCACAGTCCTCTTAGTGTAGATGGCTCTCTTCATTACTGAACAATTGGAACTGGTTTGAATCATCTCATTGTTGAAGAGAGCCATGTCCATCAGAATTGTTGATCATAAATTCTTGACAGGAAATAAGAGGCTCAATTTTCCTATTGATCTTCTGAGATAACTATATACAGATGGGTTGGGTTCAAAAGTTGGTCTGTGGTCTAGTTTGCTGGCCCTGATAAGTTTTTGAGAAGCAGTGTGGAATAGTGAGAAACAAACTGGATTTGAAACTAGAAGACATGAGATCCAGGACTAGTTTTGCTTCATATTAGTTAATCTAACCTTATGCAAATTACTGTATACCTCTGAGCCCCAGTTCCTTCAAATGGATAATGGATTTTATTGGATATTTTATTGTTCTTCCCTCTTACATGAGTTGTTACAAATAAAGTGCTTTGTGAACCTTAAAGTTGTCTATAAATGTAATTATTATGATATAACTATTGGTCTATCCTTTCTCACAAGTGTAATAGGCATATAGTAAATGTCTTGTAAATACCAGCTAACTTTAACATCATATTGACTCAGGTTTAATTACCATACACCGGGTGTAGAACAACCTAATTCTGCCCTGAGACCATGCAAACTAAAATGATTTCAAATCGATGAAGCAATGTAGATTTTATTGGTGTAACTGGGGAAGCAAAGGTAAGCAGGTTAATCTCTCTTTTTCTTTCTCTATTTGTCTAGGCTGTGGATAAAGTTCTTGAGTGTTCTTGTAGATACTGCCACTTATCAAAGTCCAGGAAGTTGAGGAGTCTTAAATACTTGTAAAAAAAACTCAGAACAGCAGCTCATTACTGAAAGGGGAGCTGGAGGTGGGATGAGGAATCAGTAGAGTTTCTGTACTTTTAACCCATCAAGGCTGTTTGGGAGAAGACAAGAGTTCCTGCTGAAGATGAACATTTGAAAAAAATGATTAGAAAAGTCTTCTCTAATCTTCTTTGCAATAGGCAACATATGGTGGCAGAATGGCAAAAGGGGAAGATACAAGAGTGGGTAGGAAACTAATTTTTTGAAGATTTCTCTATTACTCATGTACGAACAAATGATTGACAAAATGTAAGCAGCTATGTAAGGATGCTGACAATGAAAGGATGCTACTGAAAGATGATTTATTCCTGATTTTCAGCATCCTACCTATGATATCCCATTGTTAGACCTTTTTGGTTTAACAATCCCACAAGGCTCTCAGCTGTCAAAAATGTAGTTATCACCTCACTGTAGATGTGTGCAGCTCTACAATTTCCATTATCATCTCTCTCCTGAACTCTATACCCATATCTCTGACTACATGCTAAATATTTCCTCCTAGATTTTTGACATTTCAAACTTAACATGTCCAAAATCAACCTAATTTCCCCCTTTAAACTCAACTCTCTTCCCAGCTTTCCTATTACTGCTAAAATGTTGCCACATTTCTAATCCTTCTAGTTCACAATTTAGAATTGTCCTTGACTCTTCCCCCTATTATACTTTTCATCAATATTGAATAACTTGTCAATTCCTATTGATTCTACTTCTCATAGCCAATCTTCTTCCTCTTCATTTATCCTATAACCACCCTAGATTAGACCCTCATAACTTTTCATTTTTACTTTCTCTTTTTTTTTCAGGTTTGGAGTTAAAGTTCTTGAGTGAATTTGTAGAGACTGTCACTGGCATCAAAGCCAAGAAAGATAGGAAGTCTGAAATATTTGTAAGAAAACCCAGTTAGAGTTAGCAGCTCATTACTGAGGGGGAGGGGGAACTGGAGGAGCGATGAATGGAATCAGCTAATTACTTTCTCTACATCTAGTCTCTTTTCTTTAAACTCTATCTTCTACATAATTGCTAAAAAATGATATTCTTAAAGCACAATTCAGGTCTTAGTCTTAAAAACATTCACTGACTCCCTACTTCCTCAAATTTAGGTTATTACCTGGGCCTGCAATTTCACTAATGCAGGGAGATGGTAGAAAGGGACTCCCTTGACCAATGCAGACTGACATTTTCTTTATAACTCAAAGTGTTAGAAAATTGCCTTGAGTACTGAGAGATTAATTGACTTCACTCAGTGTCACATATCCCATATATATCAAAGGTAAGACTCAAACTCAGGTCTTCCTTGCTCCAAGGCTAACTGTCTCTCCATCATACCATATTTCCTTTTGATTACATCTAGAATAAAATAGAAATTTCTCTATTTGACATTTAATGTGCCTCACAATTTTAATCTTGACAATTTATTATACACTGTCCCTCAATGCACATTCTGTGTTCCAGATAAATGGGGACAATTTGTTGTTCCCTGTATATAATATTCCATCTCCTGTCTCCATACCTACAGTACTCACCCTTCTATCCTCCACCTCTTAGTAGTCCTAGTTCCTTCAAGCCTTACCTTAGCCATCCATATTTTACAAGGCCTTTTCTGGCCTCTTATAAAGGATTGTTTTGTAAAGGATCTTTTCTGATCCCCCTGTAGTTAGTACACCTTCCTTAAATTTATGCATGTTTAGATATATAGATATAAATATATTTGTGCATTTTGCATCTTTTCTATTTTCTGTGGGGTTTCATACACACACACACACATACACATACACACACACACATTGTGGGCTCTCAAATAGCCCAGCAAAGTACCTCAGAATGGAACTGAAATTGGGGTTACATTTGGGACAATTGTATTTGCTTCTCTGTGTACATGTCATATTTGCCAAATAAAATATAACCTCTTTGAGGGAAAGGCTCATCTTGTTTTTACATCCCTTATGCATATCCCAGAACCCCTTTACACATAGCAGACACTTAGCAAATGCTTACTGAAGAGAATTGGATTGACCCCAAGATCATACATCTGATACTAGAAGGAGTCACTGAGGTCACCTAGTTCAATCAATTCACTTTATAGATGCAGAAACTAAGACAAAGAGAAGTCATTTATTCAAAGTCACATGAATGACCTTGTAAATAGAAGAGCTGGGAATCAAACCAAGGTCTTCTGATGCTAGATTTGTTGCTCTTGTTACTAAACTATTCTTCTCCTCACCTGTGAACACACAGGACTATTTAAAATCCAATTTACAGAAACAAAAATTTAGCATTTTCAAAACTGATATATATATATACATAATATATGTATATATATAATATATAGTCCTATTTACCTCAGTTTTTTTATCTGTAAAATGAGCAGGAAGAGGAAATGGCAAACCACTCCAGTATCTTTGCCAAGAAAACTCAAATGGGATTACAAAAAGTTAGACATATATGAAAAAACTGCACCTTGGTTTTTTCTTTGCATTCTAGTTGCCTAAGGGATAAATTGCCTTTTAAAGTAAAATTGAATGCTTTCTTTTCATCCTACACCCTAAGAATGGTAAGATTTTCAGTCTATGGCTAGTGGATATTGTGAAGAGATGTGTCAACCTGAAACATTTAGGAAATAAACATACCCTAGGGTAAAAATGGATCATTTTTATACTTCTTTTCCCTCCCCTTTGAGCCTGCTGAGACCTCCCATGGTCTCCAAGTTATTAAATTAAAACTTCCTTGATCATCCAAAGGTCATGATGCCTAATGTGTGTTAATGTGATGAAAGTGTCAGATACAATTAGTTTCAGTAGTAAAACATGGTTTTATAGCTCTACATGCAATAAATTAGAACATGCCTCTTAGATTTCTAGAGTCAGGGAAATTTCTACACCATTAAGGCTTGATGAAAAAGCTTGTGCCCTCTTGGATACTGTGGAGATAATGGGAAAAAAGGTAGGAGCAACTTCAAGTTATTCTCATTGTTCCCTAATTGGTGTTAGCAGTGGCTGTCAACTCATCAATTAATATAGTGACAAATATTAATCAAGCATCTGCCATCTGCAAAGCACATAACAAGATGTAGGAGACCTTCATCTTGCCCTCAAGAAATTTATAGTCAAGTTGGGGAAATGACAAATACATTTGAGTCCCTCAAGCCATGGTTGGTTTCATCTCTTTGTTTTCCCCTTTATGGGAAAATGAATGACTATACATACATTTATATATATATATATATATGTGTGTGTGTATATATATATATATATATGTATTTATATATTAGAATTCTTTCAAGTAGGATTGTAACAGCATTGGTTAAATGTTTCTGTGAAAACGGAAGAACATATTTTTACAATTTTTTTTCAGATGAGGGATTTGGGATCCAAAGATGTTGCCTATATTTTCTTTTCTTTTTTCTTTCTTTCTTTCTTTTCTTTTCTTTTGGTTTTTTTTTTTTTTTTTTTGCAAGACAATCAGGGTTAAGTGACTTGCCCAGGGTTACAAAGCTTGTAAGTGTCAAGTGTCTGAGACTGGATTCGAACTCTAGTCCTCTTGACTCCAGAGCTAAACTGGCTATTGACTGCACCACCTAGCTGCCTCCTCAGTGCATTCTCTGCTAAATCTCTTTACTTTCCCCCTGCTTATGGCAGGAGTACCCAGTTGCTCCCTCAAACGGCATTGCCTATCCCAAAAGGTGTCCGTTATGATGAAAGAGATAGCTTGACCTTGAGACATATGAAATTAGCAATACAATTGATCGTCACAAGTAAACATCTTAAGTAAACATTGGGTTATCTATTTCCATTTGTTTAGTTTTACATTATATTAGGAAAATTTTTAAATTTAATTTTGTATTTGAGGATCTTCTATTATCTAAGACTTAGATATGGTCAAAAATGATTTATTTCTTCCTTTTTCTAGTCAAGTTTTTTTTTCCGAGAAGGCAGATTAGTTAGAAATAGACATAAAATTCAGAAGCCAACAACTTAGGAGAGAGTAATAAGGGAAAATAAATTACAGAGACCTTTTATCTAATGGAATCAAATCATATAATGAGCCAATTTGACTTCTATTTTTTTTCTAGTAAATATGCTGTATACTCTGAATAATACTCCAGTAGAGTGTCACAGGCTATTTATAAAAAGAGACAGGCCATTAGAAAGGAATGGAATATAAGGTGTGGGAGTCAAGAGACCTTGGAAAAGTCACCTTAATTTTCTGAGTCTATTTTCTCAATGTAAATAAAGAACCAATGCTTTCTAAGCTTATATATTCACATGAATCAGTTCTATTTGGGATGTTGACAATGGAAATCATTTTTTCTATTTGACTCAGTGCCTCCAATTAGAAAGAATCTAGGTAATATCCAAAATAAAATTTATATTTGGCTTGTATACAGGTTTCCCCAAATATGAGTAGCAAAGTCTTAAAATCCATACAAGCATGCATTAAAGGTAGCAATACAGAGAAGTAGGAAAATCTTTATTTTAAAACCACTCCAAATATTTCAGATGCAAAGTACAAACTGAAGACTACAAACAGATAAAAAGAACTCAACCATTTCATTAGTTCCCTTTAAAATGTAACTGAACTTGAGGTTGCCTTTGAAGCAATCCTTTAACATTTTGGTGGTTCCATATCTCTCTTAGAGCATTTATACAGTCCCTCCCAGAGTCATAGAATTACCCCCATGGATTATAATTCCCAGGAGTCAAACATACTTTGGTGTTACTGAAAAATCAACACTCTTCCCATTAGACTCTCCAAATAACTCACTGAATTTACTTTCCATTGGGCTGACTGGGTGATCCTTTTCCTTAAAGGGGAATGATGTATCAGAAAGTCTACCATACTTCCCCAACCATCACTACCACCATGCACACACACACACACACACACACACACACACACACACACACACACACTTATTCTCTTATTCTCAGACTCTCAAATTTGGAAACTCTTGAATTAGAGATTATTCATGAACAATGGCACTGGCCAGGATGTCTTCCTTCTCTGGTTAGAAGGCTAAATTTCAAGATCTCATTGTTTAGGGAATTTAATACTTCTCTACCCTACCCAAGATCTCAGAGTTCATGAACTTTGTCCAAGAAATAATCTTGATCCACGTGTGCATGAATGTGATTGCTTCTGCTGTTTTATTCTTTAGGAAATCTATTAATGCCCCAGTTATTGTTAGTTTTTGGTTTGGGAGCTTCTACTTGCAGGATCTCCTCTTTCAGACTATATGCAAACATATGCAATTATCACATCCCTCAAATCCCTCTGTCTCTCCATTTTTAGTTCCTGGGAATAAATAAAGGGCTCAATCATGGATTCCTCTCTGCTCAAGAACATCATTTCCATGCTATATAACTCCTGAATGGGGGGGGGAATCAGTCAGTCAATTAGCATTTATTAAGGACCTATTATGTATGAGGAGTTGTCTAATCTATGGAATGCAAAAAAGACAAAAGATAGTTCCTATTCTTAAGGGATCTCATAGAGGGAGATAATATGAAAACAACTATGTATAAACATATATTTTTAGAAGAAAGGGACTAAGATTTAGAAGCACTGGGATAGGCTTCTTGAAGAAGATAAGACTTTAGGTGAGACTTGAAGGAAGGCAGAGATGCAGTAGAAGAGCATTCCAGGAACAGGGAGCCATTATTTAAATTGTCCAGATTCTGAAGATAGTTTTATAGGAAGCACTGGAGGATAGTCTCACTATATTGCAGTGTGTGACAGGTTAGTATTTAAGACTAGAAACATGACTCTATGAGGCTCAAGTTATAATAGAATCAAGGGGCCAGGTCCAGCATCCCAGAAGTATTGGTTGTAGGTTTAAAATGGAATTATGTAACTAACTTTCAGTGACAGGAATTTTCCTAATGTTTGAGGAGAAATGGAATATTACAGGATAAAAAAAACTGCATATATGGTAGAAAGAAAAGCTAAAGGAGAAAGCTAAAGGCACCAAGGCTTTGTAAAGATCTTATAATTCTTTGCTGGCCCAGCAGTATTTCAGAAATAACCTGAAGAGAGCAGAATTTACTGATCAAACAATTGGAAGGTAAGCAATTACAAAGGGAAAACAAGTTAGCATTCAACATGATGGAGAAAGTCAAGGAGCAAAACAGAAATCAGTGGAAGGAGGTCCAGTCAGGATAGTGGAGAAATAATTTACTTGGGTCGATATGATTTGATCCAAGCTCATAAAATAACACAAAGATGTATAGGATACAGAAACAGAATATAGCTTCCTTAAGTCCCAACCAAAATCCAACTTCCTACAGGAAGCTCTCTCCAACTTCTCTTAATTGCAGTCTCCCTTGCACCCTCAGTTAATTATCTCCTATTTATTCTGTATATAACTTTCTTTGTAAATATTTTGCATATAGGAACTGTCTTTTGCCTCTTTCTGTGTCCTCAGCACTTAGCACAGTGCCTGGCATATATTAGGTACTTATTAAATGTTTCTTGAATTAAATTAAAGAGTAGAAAATGAAGGCAAATGAACAAACAAAAAAAAAAAGGAAAGGGAAAGGAGAAGAGAAGGGGAAAGGATTATTCAGATCTAGTAAGTGTCTGAGGCTAAATGGGAACACAGTTTTCTTGACTCCAACACCATGTGCTTTATTCATTTTGCACTTAGATGTCTCAAAATCACAGGAAACATAATAGGAGAAAGGCATTTTCTCTTAGGTAGAAAGCAGTTTTGAATCAGGGATTAAAGAAGAAAGTGGTAGGAATTTGCTAGCTATAGAGGGGGAAAGTACTAAATAAGGAGATCTATAGATCAAATTAGCCTTAAGTCAAATTGGCCTTAAACTAGAATATTGGTATAAGGAGCATCTGTTATTGATGTCTCTCATGTGGGATCTTGGGTCCCACACTGGCTTATACTCTTCAAGAGAAGTGATCAAGGCAAGGCCAAGGTTTAGGACAGTTAGGAAGATCTTGAGGTAATAAAAGCTTTAACTGTTTTATCTCCAGGGATAGCCTTAGAAGAACAAGGGCCGAGTCTGGCATCTTTTCACAAATGCTATTCCTCACATTGTCTTTCCTAAATATGAGGAAAGAGGATTTTTCCATCATGTAATCTCCTTTTCAAAATCGAAATAGTCGGGGGCAGCTAGGTGGTACAGTGGATAGAGCCCCAGCCCTAAAGCCAAGAAGACCTGAGTTCAAATTTGGTCCAAGACATTTGACATTCCCTAGCTGTGTGAACCTGGGCAAGTCACTTAACCCCAATTGCCTCAGCAAAAATAAAAAAAAAATAAAGTAAAAAAATAGAAATAGAAATAGTCTAGGGAGCAATCAGACTTCAAACTGTTTCTAACTTCTTTGATAGCAGGAGCAAAGAAAAGAACAAGAAAGTGATATAGGGGAGGGAATAAAAGTCCAACTTTTCTGCTTCCACAATTTTATATGAACTCATACCATAGGTTGATAGTTTAACACAGATTTTCCATGCTTTGTTGAAATTTGGTCTTTGAATGATATTTTCTCATTTGTGGAAATCACAATGAAGCATCATTCCTTTGGAACGCCAGGTCTTGCTGATTCTATAAACTCTTCCAATAAAATTACGCTGCTCACTCAGCAATTCTTTCCCCCTCAAATCCGTGTTTCCAATACACTGCCTCTTTCATCTCTGTCATCTACCATCACTACCCTAAATACAAATTTCTTTCCACTACTCTCATCCTCATCCTTACCTTGCTTAACCCTCCCCCTCCCAAGCTCATTCTTTCTTTGTCAATCTTTTCTCTATTCTCTTCCAATGGATTCTTTAAAATCTTTGTTCTAATGTAACAGGAACTACATATCTTTCTCCCCCCTGCTGAAGCAATTTTAAGGGAAAATGTCACTCTTCTGCTTCCTCTCATTCAAACAATAGATCCTTCAGAAAGCAGCCTCAAGTAGTTTAAAATAATTCACCAAGTTGTCTCAGAGAAAACTATGGATGACTGAAAGACAACTGAAATATTGGGATATTCTCCTGAGTCACTGGTCCTTCTTGGGAGGCATAAATATGGTCAGGAGGAACAATGTCTAGTATTAGGGAACCAAGGACATTTTCACCCTGGCCATGATATTGATAACACAGTCCTTGTAGAGATGAAATGTTTCTGAGCAAAATGTTTCTTTAGCACAAAGCATGGTGCTTGATACATAAGAAGTGTTTAATAAAAGTTTGATCGACATGCCCCAAACTTGAATGAACTTATCATTGAAACAATCCTCAGGGTTTACCTATTTCTGTTAAAGGTACCACTATCTTTCTAGTTATACAATCTTGAAATATATAAGCCATCTTTGACCTCTCTTTCTTTTGCCCTCTACAATCAATCTCCTGCAACATCCTTATGTTTCTATTTCTTCCATATTTTTTCATTCCTAAGGTTTCTAAATTTAAGAACCTGTTAATTCTCACTTGGACTTATTTCTATTGTGATGTAACTGGACTGTTGTTGTACATACATAATTGTGGTTTCCAGCCTTCACATATTTATTCACATTGTCCCACATGGAATGTGCTTTTCTTTTTCTTTGTTTATCTACTTCTTGCCCATCATTCAAAAAAGATGAAAATTCTTCCCTGTGTTCTTAGATTTATTGTATTATAGAATTTGGAACCAATAACCTTGACTATTGGATGTATTTTTGATGTCTCACTGTGTGTGTCTCTCTCCCAGCAGAGCATCAGACACCATTTTAACCACTGAGAGAGAAAAGAACAAAGGATGTTCACCAGCTTGAGGGAGAGAAAAGTGCCTCAAATGTAATTGTTCTCTAAGAGAAATTAAATTAACTTCTTCCCACCAATTACTACGTGTGTTATATTACAAAGCTTTGTACATAAATCTCTTCCTTTCTCTGATTGATATATTGTCAATCCTATAGCTATATTCCATTATATTCACCTTCATTAGAGCAAAACCACATAATTATTTTAATAACAGAATCTCTGAATGATGCTGTAATGAAAGTAAAATTCCCCCTGAGCACAAGGGATCCTGAGAAGGACAAAAGTACTGAGGACTGTGCCAAAAAAGAGGAGGAACATGTAGGGTTCCCAGAGATTTATGAGCCATGTTATGAATCCCCAAGAAGAGGGGCTAAAAAAAAGAACATTATTCTGCTACATAAGGCCCTCAAAAGGAAAAAAAATGTCTTTGACTTATATAGCTTTTTTTTTGCTTAGGCAATTGAGGTTAAGTGACTTGCCCAGGGTCACACAGCTAGGAAGTGTTAAGTGTCTGAGACCACATTTGAACTCAAGTCTTCCTGACTTCAGGGCTGGGGCTCTATGCACTGCATCACCTAGCTGCCCCCTTATATAGCATTCTTATACTATTCTTATGAACACCAGGCCTAGCCGGGGTAAGCAGTCAATTCCTACTTACCTACAGTGAAGTTTGGATCAGAATTCTTCCTACCTTCCAAATCCCAAGGATACCTATGAATTGAAATACTTTGCAGAAGCCTTAAAGTGTGTTATGGAAACTTGTCATATCTTTTAAATGACAAGGAAAATCTGTTCCCACTCTTGGACAGTATCTATAAAATCAGCAATGATTCTAGCTTCAAGAGATTTTCAGTCATGCATTTTGCAACTGGGATCAGATTGAGTTGAGCACTGAGAGAGGGAGGGGACTACTTGTTTCCAGCTTCCCTGGATTGGCAAATATAGGATTGGCCCCATGCCCAGGCAAGCCAGGTGGCTCTGAGGACTACATGGAAGACCACTCTGCTCTACCATTAGAGATGCTAATCTTTTGGGTTAAAGCTTAGTCCTGTATTAAAATACAATCCCTTCTCATCCAAATGATAATGAATCAGCCTATGATAAAATACTAACCCTTGTAAATTAGTTGCTTATATTCTCTCCAAAATGATGGTTAGATAAAAAGAAGTTTTGATATTTTAGAGAAAAAGAGTTAAAGTTAAGTTGTGTGGGGAAGGTGAGAAAAGGAGAAATCACAGGGAAGGAAAGACAAGATTTTTCCTAATGGCCTGCAGTAGCCTGACTGAGCCTTAGATTCCATTTGGGCTGGAATGGCACTCAAACCACAATAGTATTAATTATATTTTTACTGGGACCATCAAAGGATATAGGAGTATTGTGACTTAAGGATACAAGATAAAATATTGGACCCAATACTAGTTAGAGTAATTGTCAGACATGACACTCTGTGCTTCCTCAGTACCTCACAAAAACTTGTCTTGGATTCTGATAGCAGCCTGTTCAAAAGGTGAGTTTCTTACCATGTCTCATTCAACAAATGACTTTTATCCCCAAGTCCACCTAAGCATCACTTGTCAAAGCAAGATATGATTTGTGGCTACATGTCTTGGAACTCTGCCCATATACTATTTTACAACAGCTTTTCAAAGTTAATTTTCCATTTTACAATTGTCCAATAGGTATTTCCTTAGTTTGATTTTCTTTAAAGAAACAGGGTGTGGTGGAGGTTGCAGCCTGGTTTATCCAAAGCCTACTAGGAGACTCATTCTGTCCAAACTCAGCCCAGATGAGAAAAGACATTTCCTATTTGTCTTTTCACAGATATTTGGCCTCTTCTTGCACATTCACAAGTGTCTGACTGAACCACTTAATTAAACTCAGCCTTTGGAAAGATGTGGGAGGATAAATAGCACTGTGACACTGAAGTTCATATAACTAAACAGAGACATGGGTCTTTCAGGGTTTTTTTTTGGCAATTGGGATTAAGTGACATGCCTAGTCACACAGCTAGGATGTATTAAGTGTTTGAGGGCATCTTTGAAATTGTGTCCTCCTGAATGCAGGGCTGGTGCTCTATCCACTACACCATCTAGCTGCCTCCTCCCTTTTTTAAAAAGATGAAATAAACAAGAACTTGTCTAATAACTAAAAACAATTTATTTTTTTTGGTGAGAAAATAAGGAATTTTAAATCTTCTTGTGGTCCTTCCAATTTGCTCTGTACTATAATTTGTTATAATTCATTTATCATATGCTAATAGGAATTGGGATAGGACTGTTTTGCCAGAAAGGATGGGTCAAGTTGAAAGCATACCAAGTCACACTCAGTACATTTTAATGAATTTGGATGTTGGTGTGCTGGTATGTGGCCTTAACATGTTATCAAGATCATAAGATCTGTGATTACTAAATCCCCACTATTTCTGGCACATGCTCTAGGGAGCAAGGGAAGATTTATTTAAAACTGGTTGGAGTCAAATACAGTGTGTGAGACTCTGGCTGGTTCAAACCAATTTGAGCTTGAAAAGCTCTACCATAGTTCAGGTACAAGTGTCCATATGAATATTTGGAGTGATGTCTCTAAATTTGTGCATCTCATGTTTCCTTTGAATTATTGCAATTCTGTTTTGCTCGTAGAGCACAGTGCCTTCTTTGAGGTAGGCAAAACATACTGGGTCGTCCTTTGCCAGTGTCTCCCATGTCACACAATTGATTCCAAAATCTTTAAGAATATCCTTGTGTTACTCTTGCCCCATGTGAGTTCTCCATAAAATAGCCTTTTAGACAATTTTGTATTATGGAGCCATCATCCAAACTATGACATTAGACACTTTGTAGTATAGACTAGTACACAAACTTTATCCAGGAACACACAGGAGAACTCAATCACATAAACAAAGAAAAGCCTTGGAGTATACTCTAGGGGCTGCAATACTCTGTCATTAAAAGGTTTTATCTAGCTCACCTCTTTCAATATAATTAGCTTTATAGCCACTTTATGGCTCTTTATGGGCCATTTTAAGAAGACCATTTTAGAAGCCTGGAATCTTTGCTTTTTATATACTTCCTACAGGGATAAAAATCCTAAATGCATGGAATACAGTAGAGTTGAAAGGGACCCACAGTTCAATTGGCCATTTTTCTATACCTTCCCTGACAATAGAGGCATATGTCTATCTCTAGTATTTTAGTACCTCTCCTGCTTTTCAAAGATCACTTCCAGAGGTTTAGTAATCACATCACCAAATTTTGGTGGGGCAAAGTCCCCTAAAATTTAGTTTATCAAGGTTTAAAACTTTGAACTCATGGCCTGGAAAGATTTACATGAACTGATGCTAAGTGAAATGAGCAGAACTAGGAGATTATTATACATGGCAACAGCAAGATTATACAATGATCAATTCTGATGGATGTGGCTCTTTTTAATAATGAGATGATTCAAGTCAGTTCTAATGATCTTGTGATGAAGAGAGCCATCTGAACCCAGAGAGAGGATAGCAGGAGCTGAATGTGGACCACAACATAGTATTTTCACTTTCTGTTGTTGCTTGCTTGCATTTTTTTTCTTTCTTATTTTTTTTTCCTTTTTGATCTGATTTTTCTTGCACATCATGATATTTGTGGAAATATATATAGAAGAATTGCACATGTTTAACATATATTGGATCACTTGCTGTCTAGGGGAAGAGATGGGAGTAAGAGAGGGAAAAAATTAGAAAACAAGGTTTTGTAAAGGTCAATGTTGAAAATTATCCATGTATATATTTTGAAAATAAAAATCCTTAATGAAAAAAATAGAACTCATTGAGAATTACGTGTTCTCTTATATCACTTATTTTGAATTTAAATTTATTAGTCATTTTTTTCTCTACTTCTCAGGCTAAAGATTATTCTTTTTAGAGGTGAAAAATATAACTAAAGGCAACATAATGTAGTGGAAAGCGGTAGAAATTGTAGCCAGAAATCTTGGTTGAATCCTGGCCCTGCACTTGCTATTCGTGTTATAGAGCGGACAAGTCACAACCTTTCTAGACTTTCACTTTGTCATTACAAAATAAAAGGTTGAGTTCAGAAACCTCCAAGGTGTCCAACCTATGCTCCAAAGTAAGAGTCAAGTGGTTTTTCATCTGTCTTGTTTCCCATCTGTTTTGAAGCAATGGTCCTATCTCTTCTTTGATCTCTGACATCCACCCCATTGAAAAAGCTTTTATTGTTGTCTTTAGCATTCATTTCAAGCCTCAGCTACATTCTGACATCCTTACATAAGCATACCAATCTATCACATTCCTCCTTAGTGTCCTGTCCTTGTTTCTATTCATAAAACATATATTCTAAAGGGATTTTCTTAGTGTTTGAATTTTATGTGTTCACATTGGCCTCTTCAGGTACTTTTTCTGTTTCTTCACAATTTGGATTTTTTTTTTAAATGTCAGAATGCTAAAGTTGAAACCCTACTCAAGGGTTATTTGCAGTAGCTGCTGTCTTTCTGTTTCTCCAGTTCAACTACTTTGTCTACCTGATTATGACAACAATATCTTCTTCAGTAGCCAGCCTCCCCTCCCAAGAGACCTTTTTTTTCCCCCCATTTGGCAAATTCACCACTCCCTAGAAATAATTGAATATCCTATGAAACCACATTATTATGAAATGGGATTCAAGTTTCATATCTATAAAATGAGATGATTGCACTAGATAATCTCTAAACATTCCCTGTAGTTCTAAGCCCTATGTTCCTCTAACTCTAAGGTTCTCCATTCTTGTGGTTTTCTCCTGATAATCTGGCTCCTATTTTATCTTCCCTCCTCCTTAAGAGTAGGCATTGTGCTCTAAACAAACATATCCTTCTCAGGAACTAAAACAGTATCTTTCCCCTATCAAGCTTCTGATAGATGCTTACTGAAAGAATTTTGAAATATCAGGAAAAAAGGGAAACTTTTAGAATATGGAAAATTAATCTTGGTAAGACCCATTTGAAGGAGAATCATTCTATAAGTATCATGAAATACTATGTAGTTTGTCTTTGGTGCCTTTGTCTTCTCTCTGAATTTCTCCTCTCTCACCCTATTGTTTCTTTTGCCTCCAGGCACTTAATGTTTCCAGTCTCTTCAAAGATGAAAGAATGTGATATCACTAACACCATAGTGTGAATTAATCTGTTAGCCTTCCCAATAATATCAATATTTTAAGGAGGAACTCACAAGAAAGGGTACCTAAAGGAATTAATATCTAATAACAGGTACTGCTATAGATCCTTTGAGGGAAGAGGTAGGGCATTCTGGATACCTCTGAAAATCATTTTACATAGTCAGCCAGTGACCCCATGTATAAGTCTATCCAAGAAATGATCCTAAAATCCCAAATAACTGAATGGGGTTGGTAGGAGTCTTTAGGGAAATAAATCATTCCTTAGTTTATCAATCTCTGAGACTCATCAAGACCCATCAGGAGAACTCTTAACAGTACTCTCTGTCATTGTTGGTGCTATATTTATCTTATTTTTCTATACCAGAAATGCTAAAATGCCTTAAATTCTATAGCACCATGGTCATGCACTTTTGGTGAGCCATGACTCGGTTCATCCATTTTTGAAAACAACTTAAAATCATGCTAAAAATCACTAAAATATCCATCCTCCTTAACCCAGAGATTCCATTGCCTGACCCATGTTCCACAGAGGGTGAAGACAGAAAAGTTCTTTATATAACAAAATATTTATGGAAGCTTTGTTGTTGTTGCTGCTGCTGCTGCTATAGGTAAGCTAGACCCTGGTAAGAATTGTTAAACAACAATGGAATAGGAATATTATTGTACTGTAAGAAATGATGAATATGAAGAATTCAGAGAAAAATGAAATGGCTAATATAAACTGATGGAGCAAGTGAAGTAAACACAAATGGAGAAAAATACATAAAGACGACAGCAATATGAGGGCAAAAATGATAACAGAAACTCAATGGTTTGTAATTATAATTACCAGACTTGACCCTGAAGAAAAGATGAGAAAATACAATTCCCTCTTTTCTTTGCAGAGATGGGAAAGTTGAGGAATGTAGAGGGATTATGAGCTTGAAACATTGCATCTACTGTCAGATTTGGTTAATGTGCTTATTTATTTTAGTGAATTGCTTCTCTTTTTTTTCTTTTTCTCTGTCTCTCTGTGTATGTGTGTCCCTCTGTTTCTGTCTCTCTCCACTTCTGTCTCTCTCTGTCTCTCCCTTTTACAAAAGGGAATGACTCAATAGAGAAGAAAGATGACAGTGACATATTCAGAACTGTATCTCTTGTATAAACAAAAGATATCAATAAAAATATTTTTAAAATAAATGTCCTCATTATTTTTAGGGATCTTTTAAGATAATCTTAACTGGAGACTTGGAAACCTGAAAAAATGAATGAAAAAAAAAATAAAGATTTTTCTTAAGAGTGATAGTGGTACTAAATAAGAACTAGAAATAAAATGAACTTTTGAAGGAATTTCTAGCTAAGTATAAACACAGAAAGATCATGTGGCACAATCATGTGCTAAAGAACAGACCTCAAAGCCAGAAAGACCCGGGTTCAAATTGTACCTCTCATACACATGATTTGTGACTTGAGGCATATCATTTAATTTTCTCTAGACAGCTTTCTAATACTAGGAGTTGCAGAGAAGGTGTCAACCTACATTGATAGTTGTTTCCTTATCTGGGATTTTCTTGTAGAAATGAAATTCCAAATACAGATTCCATCCCTCATATAGATTGAACAAATAATTCTTATTATTAACCACAAAAATATAGGAAACCTAGTTATATAAATAGTTTGCAATTAGATTGCATCTTCTAGGCTCATTTGGCTTGCCTTGATATATGGTAATGGGTAAAAAATCTATTTTCTCAATTGCACATGTTTAACATATATTGAATTACTTGTCATCTAGGGAAGGGGATGGGGGGAAGGCAGTTGAATTTGGAACACAAGGTTTTGTAAGGGTCAGTGTTGAAAAGTAAAGTTATCCATGCATCTGTTTTGAAAATCAAAAGCTTTAATAAAAAAAAAATTTAAAAAAAAGAAATGTATCTTCTTCTGCATGTCCCCAGTACTATTAAACAGGTTGTCCTAACCACTGAACAAAGTAATTGGAAAGTTTATTAGTTTTCTTTTTCTGAAAGATTAGAAACCCTAGAGGACTATGACCTCATGCATTCTTCCCAAAATGTAGCATAGTACTAGGATCAATAAATGCTTTTATAATTAAAATGAAATAATCAGTAGTGGATGGGTTGCATAAAGAGAGAATAAAGTTGAGGGCCACTAGGAGGACTCCTACCTCCTCCTCCTCTTCTCATTAAAATCACTGGAACCATTACAATAGAGGAATGTGTCTCAACAATGGAGAGGCAGCGTGACATAGGCAATAGAAAATCAGCATTGAAAACTAAGAAGACCTAGAATCACACACCACTTCTGACACTAGATGACTGTATGATCCTGTACAGGTCACAATCTCTCTGTATCCTCAAGAAATTATCTAAAACTTTAATTTGAGGAGTAGTTATTGATGGGCAAAAATAACATTCCAATAGAAAAAAAAGAAAAAAAAATAGCAGATCACACAATCTTTGAGAATTTCAATGTCTTCATCAAAGAAAAGGGAAAAAAAGCTCAACTTCCTCCTATTTGGAGTTGCCTTTTTCCATCTTTGGGGTATTTTCCATGGATGTCTGAATATGGTTCTATGGCATGGAGGTGAGATTTCTGAGCTCCTCCCTGCTACGTGACATATTGAGACAGCATTATCTCTGATCAAGGCCTCTTATCAAAAAGAATAGTCCTTGGAGAATAGATGCATTAAGGAGGCTGTTTAGCTCTATCTGACAGATCTGCTCCTCCAGCTCCCTCCCTTCCTAGACAGCACTGTATTTGAGGAAGGCTATTTTTCACTCCTGCCTTTTCATTTATCACCAGTAGGCAAGGCTTTGACCAGTGATCTTTCAACTTTCTGCATGGAATAGCTTGAGTGACCCTATTGAAGCCTTTTTCTTTGAGAAACTTCAGTTTCATGAAAGAAACCAAATACACATGTTTTGTAGTTAGACTTGTCACAAAGGGCTTTTATAGGATTATACTAAAGGACAAACCCAGGGTCCTTGAATGGATTAGACCATCATGACATTTTGATTAATTGTTAATATTATCTATTAGCACTTTAAGTTTTGAAAAGCACTTTACATATATTATCTTATTTGATACAAACATTGTTCTCAATTTGCTATTATCCCCAATTTTACAGATGAGAAAACTGAGGTTGCATAGCACATAAAAAATTGGCATTGATGTTAGGAAGACCTGACTTGCCTCAGATCCTTACTAGCCAAGGGGCCTAGGACAAGTCATCTAACTGCCTCATTATCTTCAACAAGGTTTACAAACCTTAAAGCACTATAGAAATGCTAACTACTAATGTAGTTGTTGATGCTGATGATGCTGTTGATGAAGATAAAGATGAGATATTAAGTGACCTGCCAAGGTGACATAGCTAATAAGTGAAATAATGTAGGGCTTCCTGATATCAATTTCAATATGCTAACTAGAAAACTAATTTATTAATAAACTAATTATTAGACTCTTCAGTTGAATTCAACAAGACCTTTAAAGTCATCTGTAATCTTTTTTTCAATTACCTTTCTATTCTTATTTCCTACTTCTCTCCTTCCAGTCTAAATAGCCTGCTACCCATTCTTTGTACATATCCCATATCCTGATTCCAAGCACAAGTGGTCAGAGTCCCAGACTTGGGATATCCCTCTCCCTGATTTTTTCCATACCTCCTGGTCCTGACACTCCATCTTATGTAATCCTGATCTTCTATTAAAATATATCTTAGAGGGGGGTGGAGCCAACTGCGAACTGCAGACAGCACCTTCCCTCAGACCCAGACAAATTGAGCCTCCGAACTGGTTTTGGAGTGAGGGTTCCACCAAATACTTGGACTACAATGCACTTCTATCAACAATCTACTTTGAAAAAACTCCAGAGAAGGTTAGCCTCAGGGGAATCGGTTGTTGGCTGCCCTCAGATGCCAGGTCGGAAGTTGGACAGAGGCGGTTTTTAGGCACCCAGGAAGCCCCTGGGAGAAGCCTGGGCCACTTTGCTCTGCTTGTGGGCGGGAGCTTTGGCAGATCTGCCTTTGGTAAAGGGTGGATTGAGAGCAGCTGAAAACATGATCCTAGTGCAGATTTAGCTGCCCAGCCTCAGACCTGAAATCAACTCGGCAAACTGCCCCAGCGCAAATTGAAACTGCTGCAGAATCCCCTGCTGGTGACTGATACCTCAGCTCAAAAGCATGAGTAAGAAGCAGAAGAGAGCTCTCACCATAGACAGCTTTTACGGAGAAAAAATAGAGCAGTCCATAGATCCTGCGATTCTGAAAACAATCCCAAATGAAGCCACAAAGGCAGAAGTGAGCTGGTCTCCCTTTCAGAAGGCTTACCTGGAAGATTGCATAAAGAACCTCAAAAGAGAGCTAGAAGAATAATGGAGAAATAAATTGAGATCAGTGCAACAGAGATATCAAAAACTGGAAAACAGGACTGGTGAATTGGAAAAAGACAACAATTCACAAAAAACCAAAATTGGTGAATTGGAAAAAGAAAAATATTCACTAAAAAACAAAATTGGTGAATTGTAAAAAGACAACAATTCACTGAAAAATAAAACTGGTAAGATGGAAAAAGAATGCATTAATTCAACTGGCCAGCTACAAAAGGAGCTAAAAAAGAACTGAAGGAAATAATACTTTAAAAATTAAAATTGAACAAATAGAAGTAAATGACTCAATAAGACTTCAAGAATCAGTCAAACAAAAACAAAAAAATGAAAAAATAGAAAAAAAAAAATGAAATATCTCCTAGGAAAAACAACTGACTTGGAAAACAGATCCAGGAGAGACAATGTAAGGATTATTGGACTCCCTGAAAGCCACAATGAAAAAAAGAACCTTGATGCTATCTTCCAGGAAATCATGAAAGAGAATTGCCCTGATGTTTTAGAATCAGATGGCAAAACTGGCATTGAAAGAATTCACTGATGGCCTCCTGAACGAGACCCCAAAATTAAAACCCCAAGGAATATCGTGGCCAAATTTCAGGACTATCGCACCAAGGAAAGGATATTACAAGCAGTTAGAAAGAAACAGTTCAAATACCGAGGAACTGTCATTAGAAATACACAAGATCTGTCAGCTTCCACATTAAAGGATCGAAGGGCCTGGAATCAGATATTCTGAAAGGCAAAAGAACTTGGATTACAGCCAAGAATAAGTTATCCAGCTAGAATGAGCATCATCTTCCAGGGAAGAAGATGGTCATTCAATGATACAGGAGAATTTCACCTATTTCTAATGAAAAGACCAGATCTGAACAAAAAATTTGACCTCCAAATACAGAACTCAAGAGAAGCATAAAAAGGTAAAAAGGAAGGAACTCTTGAGAATTATATTTCTACTATAGGTATCCTTAAAGAATGGGGGTATAATTTGATTTTTCTTTGATAATAATAGAAAAGAAATTAGAGGTGGAAGGGATACCATACTGAAAAGAAAAAGGGGGGAGGGGGAAGAGGCAAAATAAAGTAAAAATAAAGGAAGTAAAATAAGGCAAAATCTCATAAAGAGACATAGAAGATCTAATATAATTGAGGGAAAGTAGGGAGGGCGATGAGTATTGTGTAAACCTTACTCTCAATAGATTGGACCCTAAGAGAGTATATCAGACACATTTGGCTTCAAAGAAAGGCCTGACCCTCCTTGTGGGAAGGTGGGAGGAAAAGGAGGAAAGGAAAGGCATAGGCTAATAGAAGGATTAGGGGAAAGGTATAAAGGGGAGGGAGAGATTCCAAAGGGGGGAGGACTGTTGGTGGGAGGTGGTCATCAAAAATGTATCTTAGATGTTACTTTCTGTACAAATATCTCTATCCTCCATAGTGGATAATTTAAGAAATAATCCAAGCTAGCAAAAATGTGTGAAAAGTGATTTCCCAATCAGTCCAAGGAACTTGAATACAGAGTAAGACAGATTTGTATTATTAAAAACAATTAATCAAATATTAGCAATTAAGTTTAAAAATCAACAGGATATAAGCCATGATACAAAATCAGGTAATATGAATTCTAATTGGAGGAAGATTAGGGACTTTCCAAGTTGGGAGAAGGGAAGAGTAAATTTTGGTAGGGTTGGGGGGGTATGAGTGGGTGAGTAGATTTCAGGGTCTTTCTTTTCTCAGAACTAAGAGATGCTGAATAATTGTATTCACCGGCATTTATGAAACAATAGATGGCTTATAGCATCTAATTTCCTATAGGTGTTTTGCAGAAAACAAGATGGAGAATAAAACATGTGGCAATGCAAGATGGAGTCACTGTTCCTGAGATTAAATCAAATCGGTTCTCTCATTTCCCACACCAACCCAATTCCATTTTGTAACTGGTCCTTATTCCATTTCATCACATCCCATTAACTTCCTAATAACTTCCCAGTTATTAACACTCTCTCCCTATTGGAACTGTTTTGTATTACTTTGTAAATATTTTACTTATTTTTATATATGTTGCATCTCTTCACATTGTTGTTCCTAAGAGCAGGAACTTTTTTTCTTGGGTATCTATATACTTTATACTTAGCATTATTAATGAGGCACCATATATTTAAGTCTCTTAAAATACATAAAAACTTATTAATGTCTTTTACATATGTCTGTGGAGAAAATATTGGGGGTGTTTGGGTGGGATTTTAGGAATAATAAAGATGATCTCTAAGAGTTCTTTAACCTCTAAACCTTTAAGAGTCTGAAAAGATAATCTGCTGACAAGGAAGTTAATGAATCTAGAGTAGGGGAAAAGTAGATGTGTACATCCAGTGGTATGTAATGGTTTACAATATGATGGTATCAATATAAGTCATATGTGAACAAGTATTAGGCTGGAAGTACAGATTAAGAAACCCTGGAAGCTCAAAAGGGGGGAAGGCATTGTGGGATTGAGTAAAGGAAAATTTCATGAGGAATTTGATTGAACTGAACTCATAGGATAGTTTGGACAGGTCTAGAAGGAACATTTGCAGAAAGGCAGAGAGAAAGTGGCCATTGGCATAATGAAAAGTCTTGAAAATTGGGCTAAGGAATTTGGAGCAATTTATGTATATGTTTTAGTGGGAAGAATAATAGACCTTTTGGCAATTCCCATTTTGTTTACTTAAACCCTGTTTAACCATGGACAAGTCACAAAAGCCATTTTTTCATTTATAAAATAAAGGTTGAACTAAATGATTTGCTGACGTTACAACCAATCTATGGTCCCTACCCACGAACTCTGTAGGCAATGAGAAGCATGCGAAAATTTTGAAAACAAGGTTTTTTGTGGTAGTCACAATGCAGATTTGACTATGCCCCCTTCAAGAAAACCAAGCTTTTATTAAGCACATTTTTCTATCCTGTTTTTTTTTAATAGTATCTCCAATTCCTCTCTTTGTCAGAGTGCCACTTATAAAATGGCTCAAGTGATGAAAAGCTAAATGTTTTAACCCAAAATTTTTGGCGGTAGACATGAAACTTCATTGGGGTAGAAAATTCCCAGTGTTAAAATTCCCTCTACATAATGCTGATCAGCCCTTGTTCTGCAATTTAGTTACCTAAATTATTGAGAGGTTATCTCACAGCCACTATGCATCTGAGGCAAATCTTGGACCTAAGGTATTTCTAATATTCTAACTCTTACTATTTTTCACTGTCTCTCTAACCCCATAATGCCCAGTGGGTTTGGTTTTTTGGGGGGTTTTTTGTATTCTAGAAGTTGATCTTTTCAACTTTCCCTGTTTCAAGAATCCCTCACTATCCCATATGCCAGTCAAAATTTCTGAATTCTAATGTAACAAATTCAGAAAAGCATCTGTAGCATGGGCATAGGAAAACAAATGAACTGAGAATTAAATGGTAAAAACAGGAAAGCAATATACCTGATGACTCCAACAATGTAAATGAAAACAACCAAAAGATAAACCTGAGTATGAAATAATCACAATGACCAAGTTTGTCTCTGGAGAATAAATGAGAAAATGAGTCATTTTTTGTAATGGTAGTGTGGTTACCCAACCATAGGTGTGGAACATTGCACATATGGTCACAACTAAGTTGATGTGTTGATTAGTTTTGCTGAGCTACTTCTTTCCCCTTCTTTTTATTATCTATTTTTTTTTGCCAGAAATGGATCTTAGTAGAGAAATAAAAGTAATATAGAAACAATAAGTTTAAAAAATTTAATAGCATATTTTACTAAAAGATTATGATATGTTACCCAAAATTAGGGACTGTAAGTATACCCAAATTTTATTAAGCAAAAGAGAAATAAATTCTTACCTTTTCATGTGATACTCAGGTAAATTGCTTCAATTTTCAGTTTCATTATTTATTGCATGAATATTAAAAGAGTTAATTTCAAAAGTTTATTTCAACGATTATTAGAGACTTTTGATTTTTTTATTCACTCATTCAGAAATGATTTATTCTTTGAATGCTTCCAGTTGAGATTTGCCAGACCTAGCCTATTCCCAGAAAAAAAAAAATGTTCTATATGACAGAGAACAAGACAAGAGAGTCAGCCCAGGAAAGTAGGCAATGAAAAGTCAAATGCAACAAAAATGTTATCTCAGGTATTCTGCCCCAAAAGCATTCATTAACAACCTTCAATCTGTAATCCATAAGTTTCAACAAAGGTCACATAGTTTGCAATTGTCCATCAGAATTTTATTCATTCCTTTGCCTTTCAACAAAATCAGTGTGCTGGATAGCCACTGATAATCTTGTGCTTCCAGCTTTACTAATTAATAAATCAATAAATAAAGAACTCTAGCTCAGCCACTTACTACTTGGGTGACTTTGAGAAAGTCTTGTAACTTAATGGAGTTCTAATTTCCTCACCTAATGAATGGAAATTGGATCATTTGACTTTTAAGTAACCTTCGGGATCTAAATATATGATCTTTTAATAATATGACTGGCAGAAATTGTGGATGGAGGGGGTGGGCAGCCTAGAAGTGAAATTCTGGAGTGTAGTCTCAGGATAGGAATTGTATGATGGTACCTTGGAAGGTGGTAATAATAGCTAATACTTATAGAACATTTTAAAGTTTGCACATCATGTTTACATATGTTGTCCCATTTGATCTTCTTGATAACCCTACAAGGTAGATGCTATTATTATATCCATTTATATAATGAGGAACCTGAGCTAAGAGGGTATTTTTAATCCTTATGACAGCCCTGGGAGGTAAAAGTGCTATTATTATACTCATTTTACAGATGAGAAAACTGAGACAGAAAGAGGTTAAGTAACTAATATAGGATCATACAACTAGTAAATATCCCAGGCAAGATTTGAACTCAGGTCTTCCTGACACTAAACTCTATGTCCTATCAACAACATCAGTTACCTTCCTCTCAAGGGAAGGATTCTGTAAACCATAAAATATTATAAATATGAAACATGAACATTTTATTCTTGCAGTTGAGGAAGACATCTGACTTTGCAGACATCCATATGGATGTCCTAAAAGGGATCTTGTGTCCCAAGAAGTTGACTTTGGTATGATGAAAAATGAAATTACCTAAGTGGGATATTCAGAGAGGGCAATAACCAACCAGACAGGTGGACATGCTGAATTAGGACCTGAAAAACATGGGATTGTAACAGATTGTGAAGATGCACAATCGAGCAGATCTTGGAGGATGTCAAATCTATTATCTCACTCAAAAAACATTACAATATGCTTACCATGGAACGTGAAACACCAAGATTGGAACTCATCTTTTGTTTGTCCTTATTACAAAATTAGAACAGATTATAGATACTTCAGAGGTTCATGCTGTCCTATATCATATTCTGTCATGCCATCAAATCCAACTAGAAACTGAGGATCCCCATTGCGAATGATGATTATGTCATGTGGGGGACAGTATACTGGTCAAATCTTTGTCAACAAGATTTAGGTTCAAATTCCACATCTGAAACTTGCAGCATGACCATGGAAAATGACAAATTTGTTGAGCCTCAGTTCCTTTAACTGTGGTATGGAAAAAAATAATACCTGTATTATGTCCCTCACTAGGTTGTTGTAAGGGTCAAGTGAAATTATATTGATAAAATATTTTGTAAACCCTGAAAGTGTGAAGTAAGTGGTTTTTAATAGTAATTAAATAATTTTTGTTCCATGGGCCTAGAAGTGCATCCTGAGATGAGGAGGACTGAGGACAGTTTAACTCACAGAGGACTATAGTTCAGATATCAATTCAAAAAAGCTAGACCTGTCTTTTGAGCCCCTTAGACGCTGAGAGATAAGATGAAGC
Source organism: Myrmecobius fasciatus (assembly GCA_023553655.1). Taxonomy (NCBI): domain Eukaryota; kingdom Metazoa; phylum Chordata; class Mammalia; order Dasyuromorphia; family Myrmecobiidae; genus Myrmecobius; species Myrmecobius fasciatus. Next base: position 283,511 of record JAJPUD010001920.1, on the reverse strand, counting down.
AGAGGTTTAACATCCTCCTTCCCCAGCACTCTGAGGAAAGAAGTAGCCCCATCCCCAGTCTTCATATTTTAGGAGAAGACTTCAGAGTTATTGATGTAAGTTTCCTATTTCAAGAAGCCGTAAATAATTCAACAGGTTTCAGGCCTCCAAGGCCTGAATTCTCATGAATACTGGATGACAGAATATGCCTGGCAATAATATAGACTTAGATATAGGTGTGACTACAGTATTAGAAGGTATCCAGTATCCTCCTCTCCCCAGATTAACACTAGCATTAAAATAGATACAACAGTTGGGCTTCCTACCCCATGGAGTTCAAGAAATATAGGATTATTTTGAGCCTTGGGGTTTCAGGGACACACAGACACATGCTCTGCAAATCTCTTTTCCCACCTCTCAAACCAAATGCTTGGACACTCACCAGAGCCTGCTTCAGTTTGAATTTTTCTATTATTCTCTTTGAATCCAGGATCTGAACTTCTTTATGTTCCCTCCCTGACTGATGTCAGCCGCAATTGGCCCAAAAAGATCTGCCTGGAATAAAAAAAAAGTCTTCAGTGATTTAGAGATGTAGCTTTTCATCTCTATTTGCTACTGCATAAGAGTGGGAGTGGGATGGGGAAGAATCTTTGGAATATCCACTGGAAAAAAGTCATTTGAACAGCCCTTAGGAAGTTAACTGATATTGTTGCTTAAAGTTATAATTGTTTGGTTTCTCGTCTTTGAATGCTCCAATATTTTATATCTCTCCATTTACCAATGATGTCCTCTAAAGCATTGAAACACAAGAGGTTCCTTATGTTCCCATATGATCCTAAAGACCAAGATGTTGGAGAAGGTATTAACATCGATCACAAGAGCAAAAGGATAAATTGTCTCTGCTCTAAATCAGTAAGGGAGAAAAAAAGGAAATTCTTTGTGACTTCTCCAAATTGGTGACTGGGAAGGATCATTTAAATAGTTCTGGATCTCCCCCTACATTCACGTGATAATAACCTACATTTAGGATTTCCAACATGCGTTGTTTTTATTAGTTCATTTGAGTCTCCCAAGTACCTATGCAGTAAGTATTTGAGATGTTATTATCCTTCTTTTAAATATGAAAGGAAGGACTTGTCCAAAGTTATACAGCTAGTAAATATCAGAAGATGGATTTGAATCCAGGTCTCTCATCTAGCTTCAAAGCCAGCATTCTATCTACCACAGCATGCCACTATCTCATTATCTGGAGAACAACCTTCCTTCCCCCTATCCCTATTCAATTCTTTTATCTCCCCATTTTAAAAACCAGCAAATAGGAACAAGGTAAAAGTTGGGAAATTTGGATTTCTTAAAGAATCAGAGGCCAAATAACTCTTCATAGGTGGAATTTCCTCACCAGTACCTTGATGGACTGAAGAAATAAGAGCAGTGAGAAAAAAAAAAAAACAACTCACCTATTAATCTATATGTTTTTTTTCCCTCTCCCCTCATCCCTTTCAAATAGAAGCTTCTTGAGTATGGGAACTATGTGGGGATTTTTGGGGTTTTGTTTATTGTGTGTGTGTGTGTGT
>JAJPUD010001920.1:257389-281948 GCA_023553655.1 Myrmecobius fasciatus | reverse complement strand
GAGAGAGAGAGAGAGAGAGAGAGAGAGAGAGAGAGAGAGAGAGAGAGGATGTTATTAAATGCTAGGAATAGCATTTATCATACTGGCTGGCACATACTAGCTGACTAATAAATGCTTGTTGGTTGAGAGATTGCTTGTGGTCTAGGGCCAGAAGTGGCAATAGTCCTGAGTTCAGCCAAATTGAATTAAAATAAAATATTTAACAAAATAAAAATGTAATTGAAAATGAATAATGGTAATATGTGGTTTGCTAAGTCAAGAGGTTGCACACACAGGGATACTTATAGATAGTTTAGTAACCCCCATTTCTATTTGAAGTGAAGCTGGATGGCACAGTGGATAGAGTTCTAGGTGTAGAGTCAGGAGGTTATTTGTGGCTGAATTATTTCAGTAGCATCAGTTCTCTTTGAGTCTGGATTTGAACTCAGAGGCTCCTTACTCCACTGTATCCTGGAGTCAGGATGGCCTGAGTTCAAATTTGGTCTTCCACAATTTACTAGCTATGTGACTCTGGGTAAGTCATATAACCCTATCTGCCTCAATTTCCTCATCTGTAAAATGACCTGGAGAAGGAAATGGCAAACCACTCCAGTATTTTTGCCAAATGGGGTCACTAAGAGTCAAATATTACTAATGAACTAAAAAACAACAACAACAATGAATTTCCATTTGAATTTGACATCATCAGTCTAGGGTATAAGAGAGAGATATAAATAATCATCCTTTCTTGCCCAGCAGCCAATAAGAAAGCCTGAGTTTTGGTCCCAGTTCTGGTGCTAAAAGCCTATTGCCCTTGAGGAAATAACTTTATTTCCTATAAAAAGAGAGGGATAAGCTCCCCACATACACACACACACACCTCCATCCCAGAATTGATGGGAGGGATTGGTGGAGGTCATAGATCAAAGGCTATGAATGAAAGGGGGCATGATGGATCTACCCTTCTGTCATATTTTCTCCTTTGCCTCTCCACAATTCAAAGGGATCTGTGGCTGTGACACAAAGGAGGCAGGATGGGAGAATGTTTTCTCTTATCACCCATCCCACCCAGACCCTCCTTCTGGGCCTCCTTCTGCCTTTGTCTGGGCTGTCAGAGAAGAACGCAGGCTTCCATGCACTTGATCCAGACTAATAAACCCTTCATCCCTCATTCACTGTGGCCCATTCTTCATTGTCTGCCAGGGCAATGGTCCTGACAACCCAATTCTCTCCTTTCCTTATTGTCTTTCTGTTCTCCCTCTCTTTTCCTCAACCCTCTGAGCTTTAATACCTCTGGATCATCTTCTTCTTACTAAGTTAAGGCTATGAGGAAAATTCCTGCCCCAGGCAAGGACAGGCCAAGAACCTGGAAGATCCAGGTTCAAGGGGCCAAGAAGGAGAAATCATCCTTTTTATCAGCCTTGTTACTTTAACCCATTATATAATCCATCAAAGCCAGTCTCCATCTCTAGTCTTCTTCAATACTCAAAACCTGTCTTTGATGAGTCCTTTGATGTCTTTCCTATTCCCTAGATGCTGATGTCTTTCCCCCATCATCTCAAATTTATTTTTCACTTGTCTATAAATGTACATATTGTCTCTCCAAATAGAATGTGGGATCCTGGAGGGCAGAGACTATTTTGTGTTTGTCTTTTGATCTTCAGTCTGTAGCCCAGTGCTTGGCATATAGAAGGTGTGTGGCACCTTAGAACATCTATTAATATGCTGAGCAGACCACCTGATACATAGTAAATACTTAAATATTCATTCTGCCTCTATATATTCATCTATCAATCTACCTATTCATCCAATCATCTGTCTGATTAGAAGTGTCAGTCTTATTGGTAAAAGGAGATACTAATACCACCTAGTTCACAGTTTTGCTGAGAAGATGAAATGAAATAACAGTTGTAAAGTACTTTGCAATGTTAGCATTAACTATCATCATCATCATCATTATTACAGGAATGGGTGTGATGTACTTTGAAATCTTTGAAAACCATGCTCTTTGACCCCTCTGTGTCCATTCCATTAATTTAGTCCCTTAGGGAGCCCCTTCTAAAGCTCAGGACAGGCTCACTCTGAGCTCCCCTGCAGGAATAAGTGAAGTAGAGGAGACAGGGTGACTAGTAAGCAGCAGACAACTCCTACCAGAAAATTAAGCTTTCCTAGAAAGCCTCATTCAGAAAACAAACACAAAAACAAAATCTGTCCTCTTTCATTTTATCCTGTCATCTACTTTCTTTCCCCACCATTATTCCTGAATAAACCTTGCCTCTGTCATCCTTGCCTCCATCTTTCTTGATCTGAGCTGAATGGACTAAGGCAAGGTTATGAGTCATTGGAAAGCCCTTTTTACCTATGCTCCAGGGTACCTTGGAGACAACCTTTATTCCCCATTATTCAGCTCCTGTTCCATAGCAACAACCAGCAAGCTGGCTCTCTCCTTGAGACAGAAAAGGCAATTTTGTATGCTGTTTATTAGTAATTATGTATCATGATTGTATCCTGAGCCAAGCCTCCCTAACTCATGTCCCCACAATGTATTTCATTTATAAAGGTACAGGGATATTCTGTAACAAAATAATCTTCCCCATGATACCTTAGACCTTTATCTATGGGCTGAGCATAGTGCCTAATACATGAGTTCTTAAATATTCACTCTGCCTCTATCTATCCATCTATATGCCTCCCCCTCCCACTTATCTGTCCATCCTTCTGTTTGTCTAGCTAGCTAATTATGTAACACAGGATAGAGTTCCAGCCTGAAATCAGGAAAACTCATCTTCCTGAGTTCAAATCTGGTCTCAGACACTTACTAGTTATGTGATCCTGGGCAAATTACTTAACCTTGTTTGTCTCAGTTTTCTCATCTGTAAAATGAGCTGGAGAAGGACATGGAATATTCATATCTTTGGCCCTAAATGGAGTCACACAGAGCCAGACCTGACTGGAAAAGCTAAACATCTAAAATCTCTCTCTCCCTGACTTGTACTAGATGCTAGAAATTTGCCCCTGTTCTGGATGCTGTTGGAGAAGATTGCTAAAGTGGAAGGCAACCAAAATGGCTTTCATTCCTCCCTATTCTAATACTTCCCTCTCCAGATCTCACCCTTCTTTCAAAGTGCAATTTGAGTTGGAATTTCTCCATGAAGACTTCCCCAAACATTCTACTTAATAAATATTGCTCAGTCTAAAGCTTAATAATAAATCGTCCTTTGTGTAGGAAAATGAGTAAAGTTATTTTATGCTTCTCCCCCCATCTCTTCATAACTAAAAGCTCCTTCAATGTGGGGGTTATCTAGATAAAGGTGGAAAAATATGACTCAAAAGCTAATTAAAGAGATGATGTCATCTCTTAAAATGGAAAAAATCCTGAGATAGGGATTTCATAGTTCTTATAATCTATATAAATCACAAGTCTTTACAGGACATCTATAAAGAGCCCAGCCTCCTATTAGGCACTGGGGGAAGTTTAAGAGAAGATAATGAATAAAAATAGCTGACATTTATGTAGTATTTTAAGACTTTCATAGCATTTGGCATATATTATATCATTTGATCTTCACAATGATGAAAAATAAATACCACAGATATTATCTCTCCCATTTTGCTAATAAGTAAACTGAGGTTTAGAAAGATTTCCCACAGTCACTGGATAAATGGCAATATCTCTCTAGAATTGAAAGGAACCTCAGCAGGTTTATAGAATGATCAATTCTGATGGATATTGCTCTCTTCAACAATGAGATGATCCAGGCCAGTTCCAATGGTCTTGTGATGAAAAAGCCATTTACATCCAGAGAGAGGACTGTGGGAACTGATTTGGATCACAACATAGCATTTTTACTCTTTTTGTTGTTGTTTGCTTGCATTTTGTTTTCTTTCTCATTTTTTTCTTTTTTGATCTGAATTTTATTGTGCAGCATGATATTTGTGGAAATATGTATAGAAGAATTGCACATGTTTAACATATATTGGATTACTTGCCATCTAGAGGAGGAGGTAGGGGGAAAAGAGGAAAAAAAATGGAACTCAAAGTTTTGCAAGAGTAAATGTTGAAGATTATCCATGCATATATTTTGAAAATAAAATACTGTAATTAGAAAAAGTAAAAATAGGTGATACATACATACATATATATCCAGAATGGGGATCAGCATGAAGAAAGTCTTGAAGCCTAGGACAAGGGCCTGAGAATGAATATCATAGAAGTGAAGGATGTTGATTTCCCAAATCACTTTTGGGCAATGAGGAAGTGCTTACAGCAGAAAAGTTTAAAATATTCCTGTTCAAATGAGGCCAAAGAAATTCTTCTGGGGAGTAGGGGTATAGAGTAGTTTAAAGTCTTGCATTTTCCCTAATAGGTTTTAACCCATTGATTAATTAAATTGCTTTTTCTACCTAAAGACACAAAGCCATATCACCTCAACCCTTCCTTCCTGAAACATCCATAACTCTTCAAAACCAATTATTCTATCTGCTGATTCTGGTATACTTTCTTAGATAAAGATTTGCATTTAGCCCCCTGGGTTAATAATAAATTTAGGGAGTGCTGGATAATTCTCCTGTTGCAATTGCCTCCTCCTACACCAGTTAAAATATTTTAAGAAACAGGCCCTGGTAATTAGTAGATAAAAGAAGCAGGTTATAGCCTGAAGACAGCTTTAGCTGCCTTCAGGAGGGTAAAATAGATATTTGTGAATTTTGAATGAGTGGTTACTTGATTAAAGGGGACTAAAAGCCCAGCTTCCCAGACGTTAGGGATTTCTAGCATCTTTCAATCTTGGTACTTTCTGTCTCCAGTTTTCTATTGGCCTTGTCAAGAGAAGATGAAAACAGAAAATCCATTAGAAAAAATCTTAGGAACATCTAGAGAATCTTGGGGATGCATAATAATTGTCTCTCTACCTTTAGAAAAAAAAATTAAGTCCATAGGCTTTATTTTTTCTTCTACAAAAGCTTTCCATAAAAATAAGTCTCTCTATGGTTTCTAAATGAGGGATGAACAAATTTCTCATAAAATGGAGGAAATTCAAAGAGTTTTATGAAAGTCTGCCTTTTTTTAAAAAAAGGAATATGTGAAATTAGCCTGAAACACACAAAAATATCCCTCATTGAGTGCAAAAAAAAAGTTCCCCTTTATTTATCTGGGACTACTTCTTTTGTGATAATTTTGTTAAAGTGACAGTATATGTCTCAAATTAAGGCAGCTTAATCCCATAGTCTAAGATGGGGCATCCATTTAAGATGAAGAAAAAGAACACTGAAAGTCACTGGACATGAGTTCAAACCCTTGTTCTGCCACTCACTATTTTGGGGGCTTTGTGTAAGTCATTTAATTTTGGTGGCTCTTGATTTATTCATCTGTAAAATGAGGGGCATCTTGATGCTTTCTTCTAGTTCTAAATCTATGAGCCTAGGAAATGTGACTTTGGAGGGAATTTTATAATTAAAAAAATATCAATGAAGAGGAACAAGTGACTTTTGAACTCACATTCCTTGTATCTCTTTTCCCATTGATATTGTGAGGGGGAGAATGACAAGTGTATGGGTCACTAAACTTTCTAGTCACTGATTTTGCTGTTATTTCATTAAATACCTTTGCCATGAACTAATTGTGTTCTCAAGTTCATTAAAGTGTGTGTATGTGTGTATGTGTGTGTGTGTGTGTGTGTTTTAAGCAATCTCCTTGAGAGTAAGGACTATTTACTTTTCAATTTTTACCTCAGAACTTAATATAGTGACTGGATGCATAATAAGTGATTTTTAATTAATTTATTGAGGGGGCAGAGCCAAGGTGGCGGAGTGAAAAGGTGACTCTCTGAGTCCTCCTCCGATCTTCTCTCAAATCAACAATAAAATAAGCCTCTGAACTGATCTTTAAGTCAACAAATCCAGAAATATTTGGATAATGCTTGCAGATATCTCTGAAAAACTTCATATCAGGTTGTCTAACTCGGATAGAGGGATAAACAGAGGACTCCGGTGTCAGAGAACTCTGGTGTAGGCCGGAAGGGAAGGTGGGACTCAGCTCAGCTCAGCTCTTCCTGGCAGAAGCTCCATACTCCAAACTCCAAATTCCAAACACCTGGAGTTTATCTGAGGCACTCGGGACACTCTGCCCTGATTGGGGGCAGGTGTTGGGGCAGACTTGCCTTGTTTAAGGCATAATTCGGGCTTAGTCCTAGCCCCCACCGGCCCAGCACCTTAAGTTAATTCTCCGAAGTGCCCCAGGGCAAAGATCTTCAGCTGCCTTTTCAGCCGCCTTTTTTTTCCCCCTACCTTAAAGAGATATCCATGCTGTCTAAAAAAAAAAAAAAAATGAAGAAGCAAAAGAGAGCTCTCACTATAGACAGCTTTTATCAAGAGAAAGAAATGATGACCCCAGATGCAGAGGTTCTTTTAGACAAAACTCCAAAGGAAGTTATTAAGGACCATCACTGGTCCCCTTTTCAAAAGGCCTTTCTGGAAGATTGCTTAAAGAACCTAATAAAAGAGCTGGAGGATAAATGGAAAAATAAATTGAAATCAGTGCAAGAAGGATACAATATCTTGCAAGAAGGATATGATGCCCTGCAAAAGAGATATGAAAAAGACACCAATTTACTGAAAAATAAAATTAGTGAAGTGGAAAAAGAGTGCAATGAACAAAAAAATTCAATTGGCCAGTTACAAAAGGAGCTTAAAATGGTAACTGAAGAAAACAACACTTTAAAAATAAGAATTGAACAAATGCAAGTGAATGACTCAATAAGATTTCAAGAATCAGTCAAACAAAAACAAAAAAAAATGAAAAATTAGAAGAAAATATGAAATATCTCCTAGGAAAAACAACTGACTTGGAAAATAGATCTAGGAGAGACAATCTAAGCATTATTGCACTTCCTGAAAGCCATGATGAAAAAAAGAATCTAAACACTATCTTCCAGGAAATCCTGAAAGAAAACTGCCCCGAGATTGTAGAATCAGAAGGCAAAATCACCATTGAAAGAATTCACCGATCACCTCCTGAAAGAGACCCCAAAATGAAAACCCCAAGGAATATCGTGGCCAAATTTCAGGACTATAGCACCAAGGAAAAGATTCTGCTAGCAGCTAGAAAGAAACAATTCAAATACCAAGGATCAATAATTAGAATCACACACGATCTGTCAACCTCCACATTGAAAGATCTAAGGGCCTGGAACCAGATATTCCGAAGGGCAAAGGAACTTGGATTACAGCCAAGAATAACTTATCCAGCTAGAATGAGCATTATCCTCCAGGGAAGAACATGGTCATTCAATGATACATGGTCAGATCTGAACAAAAAATTCGACATCCAAACACAGAACTCAAGAGATGCATAAAAAGGTAAAAAGGAAAGGACTCTTGAGAACTTTATTTCTACTAGGGGGATACTTAAAGTTTGGGGGTATAATTAACTAGATATTACTTTGATAATATAAAAAGAGAACTAGAGGGGGAAAGGTTGTCATACTGGGGAAAAGAGGGGAAAAGTGGTAAAATAAGATCTAAAAAAAAGGAGGTAAAAACAAGGTAAAATCTCTTGAAGAGGCAAAGAAAACCTAATATAATTGAGAGAAAGAAGGGAGGGAGATGAGCATTGTGTAAATCTTACCTTCATCAGGTTGGGCTCTAAAAGTGTATATCAGACACTTGATTTCACATAGAAACTTGTCTGTTGCTAGAGGGAAGTGGGAGGGAAAGGAGGAAAAGAAAGGGATAAACTAATAGAAGGGAAAATAGAAGAGTCAGGGGAAAGGAGTAAAAACAGGGGGAAGGGATTTAAAGGGTGGAGTATTGTTTGGGGGAGGGGGTCATCAAAAGCAAAGTACTGAGGAGGGGGGAAGGGAGAAAGGGGAAAGGAAAGGGGAAAACATAACTTGGGTAAATAAGATGGCAGGAAATAAAGAATTAGTTATTCTATCTGTGAATGTGAATGAGATGAACTCTCCCAAAAAGCGGAAGCAGATATCAGACTGGATTAAAAACCAGAATCCCACAATATGTTGTCTACAAGAAACACATCTAAAACATAGTGACACATATAGGATGAAGGTAAACGGCTGGAGCAGAAAATATTATGCTTCAGGTGAACAAAAAAAAGCAGGGGTAGCAATCCTTATCTCAGAACAAGTAAAAGCCAAGATAGATCTAATCAAAAGAGATAAGGAAGGAAACAATATTTTATTAAAGGGTACCATAGATAATGTAGCAATATCAATACTAAATATATACGCACCAAGTGCAAAAGCATCCAAATTCCTAGGGGAGAAATTAAGAGAGATGCAAGAAGAAACAGACAGCCAAACGATACTAGTGGGGGATCTCAACCTTGCTCTCTCAGAATTAGATAAATCAAACCACAAAATAAACAAGAAAGAAACTAGGGAGATAAACCAATTGTTAGAAAAGTTAGGTATGATAGATCTATGGAGAAAGTTGAATGGAGACAGTAGGGAGTTTACTTTTTTCTCAGCAGTCCATGGAACCTATACAAAAATTGACCATGTGTTAGGGCATAAAAACCTTAAAATCAAATGCAGAAAGGCAGAAATAGTAAATGCATCCTTTTCAGATAATGATGCAATAAAAATCACATGCAATATAAGGCCAGGAGAAAATAAACCAAAAGTTATTTGGAAATTAAATAATCTAATCCTGAAGAATGAATGGGTGAAAGAGCAAATCATAGACACAATCAATAATTTCATTCAGGAGAATGACAATAAGAAGACCACATGCCAAAATTTGTGGGATACGGCCAAAGCAGTTATAAGGGGCAATTTTATATCTCTAGATGCTTACTTGCATAAAATAAAGAAAGAAAACTTCAACAAATTGGGCTTATTATTAAAAAAAAAAACTAGAAAAAGAACAAATTGAAAACCCTCAATTAAATACCAAATTGGAAATTCTAAAAGTAAAAGGAGAAATTAATAAAATTGAAAATAAGAAAACTATTGAATTAATAAATAAAACCAAGAGTTGGTTCTATGAAAAAACCAACAAAATAGATAAGCCTTTAGTTAATTTGATAAGAAAAAGGAAAGAGGAAAATCAAATTGTTAGTCTCAAGAATAAGGGAGAACTTTCCTCCAATGAAGAGGAAATTAGAGCAATAATTAGGAGTTACTTTGCCCAACTTTATGCCAGTAAGTTTGATAATCTAAATGAAATGGAGGAATATCTACAAAAATATAGATTGCCCAAGTTAAAAGAAGAGGATATAAATTATTTAAACAGCCCCATATTAGAAAAAGAAATAGAAGAAGCTATTAACCAACTCCCTAAGAAAAAATCTCCAGGACCAGATGGATTTACATGTGAATTCTACCAAACATTCAAAGAACAATTAATTCCAATACTACACAAACTATTTGAGAAAATAGGGACAGAAGGTATACTGCCAGAATCCTTCTATGAGACCGATATGATGCTGATAGCTAAACCAGGTAGGGTGAAAACAGAGAAAGAAAACTATAGACCAATTTCCCTAATGAATATTGATGCAAAAAATTTAAATAAGATATTAGCAATGAGATTAGAGAAAGTCATCCCCAGGATAGTACACTATGACCAAGTAGGATTTATACCAGGGATGCAGGGCTGGTTCAATATTAGGAAAACTATCAGCATAATTAATTATATTAATAACCAAACTAACAAAAACCATATGATTATCTCAATAGATGCAGAAAAAGCCTTTGATAAAATCCAACACCCTTTCCTATTAAAAACACTAGAGAGTATAGGAATAAATGGGCTTTTCCTTAAAATGATCAGTAGCATCTATTTAAAACCATCAGCAAGCATCATATGTAATGGAGACAAACTAGAACCATTCCCAATAAGATCAGGAGTGAAACAAGGCTGCCCACTGTCACCATTACTATTTAATATTGTATCAGAAATGTTAGCTTTGGCAATAAGAGCAGAAAAAGAGATAAAAGGAATCAGAGTAGGTAATGAGGAAACCAAATTATCACTCTTTGCAGATGACATGATGGTATACTTAGAGAACCCTAGAGACTCAACTAAAAAACTACTAGAAACAATTCACAACTTTAGCAAACTGGCAGGATTCAAAATTAATCCACATAAATCACCAGCATTTTTATATATTACCAACAAAGTTCAGCAGCAAGAGATACAAAAAGAAATTCCATTCCAAATAACAGATGATAGGATAAAATATTTGGGAATCTATCTGCCAAGGAAAAGTCAGAAACTATATGAACTAAACTACAAAACACTTTCCACACAAATAAAATCAGACCTAATCAATTGGAAAAATTTAAAATGCTCATGGGTAGGCCGAGCGAATATAATAAAAATGACAGTACTACCCAAACTAATCTACTTATTTAGTGCCATACCAATCAAACTCCCAAGAAATTATTTTACTGATCTAGAAAAAATAGTAGCAAAGTTCATTTGGAAGAACAAAAGGTCAAGGATTTCAAGGGGATTAATGAAAAAAAAAGGCAGATGAAGGTGGCCTTGCTGAACCAGATCTAAAACTATATTATAAAGCAGCGGTCCTCAAAACCATTTGGTACTGGCTAAGAAATAGAGCAGTCGATCAGTGGCACAATATTGGTTATCAGGACAATCTAGGCAATAACCTTAATCTAATGTTTGATAAACCCAAAGACCCCAGTTTTAGGGATAAGCACTCATTATTCAGCAAAAATTGCTGGGAAAATTGGAAACTAGTGTGGAAGAAATTAGGGCTTGACCCATACCTAACACCACATACCAAGAAAAGATCTAAATGAGTTCATGATCTAGATATAAAGAGTGACTTTGTAAGCAAGTTAGAGGAACGTAATATAGTTTACCTCTCAGACCTGTGGAGATGGAATAAATTTATGTCCAAAGAAGATCTGGAACTCCTAATTGAACACCAGATGGATAATTTTGATTATATTAAGTTAAAAAGTTTCTATACAAATAAAACTAATGCAGACAAGATTAGGAGGGAAGCATCAAATTGGGAAATCATATTTACATTTAATGGTTCTGATAAAGGTCTCATTTCTAAAATATATAGAGAATTGTCTCATATTTATAAGATTTCAAGCCACTCTTCAATAGATAAGTGGTCAAGGGATATAAACAGACAATTTTCAGATGATGAAATTAAAACCATCTCTAGTCATATGAAAAGGTGCTCCAAATCACTATTGATCAGAGAAATGCAAATTAACATAACTCTGAGGTACCACTACACACCTGTCAGATTGGCTGAAATGACAGGAAAAGATAACGATGAATGTTGGAGAGGATGTGGGAAAACTGGGACACTAATACATTGTTGGTGGAACTGTGAACGTATCCAACCATTCTGGAGAGCAATTTGGAGCTATGCTCAAAAAGTTATCAAACAGTGCATACCCTTTGACCCAGCAGTGTTTCTACTGGGCCTATATCCCAAAGAGATCTTAGAGGAGGGAAAGGGACCCACATGTGCAAGAATGTTTGTGGCAGCCCTTTTTGTAGTGGCTAGAAACTGGAAACTGAAGGGATGCCCATCAATTGGAGAGTGGCTGAATAAATTATGGTATATGAATGTTATGGAATATTATTGCTCTGTAAGAAATGACCAGCAGGACAATTTCAGAGAGGCCTGGAGAGACTTTCATGAACTGATGCTGAGTGAAACGAGCAGAACCAGGAGATCATCATACACAGCAACAACAGTATTACATGATGATCAATTCTGATGGACATGGCTCTCTGCAACAAAGAATTGTCTCAAACCAGTTCCAATTGTTCACTGAAGAAAACCATATACACCCAGAGAGAGGGATATGAAATATGGACCGCAACGTAACATTTTCATGATCTCTATTGATATTTGCTTGCATTGTGTTGCCTTTCTCTGATTTTCTTTTTTTGTTGTAGATAGGATTTTTCTTGCATAACTTCTCAAGCATTTCAACATTATTAACATGTAGTGGACTTCCTGCCATCTAGGGGAGGGGAGGGGACTGGGGGTAAAATTTGTAATGGAAAGCTTTGTAAAGATCAATGTTGGGGAACTACCCATACATATGTTATACAAATAAAAAGCTTTAATTAAAAAATTAATTTATTGAACATAGAAGTAAGGAAGTTTTATGAATTATGGTTTTGAAAGTATGCAGACCCAGAGTACTTTAAACCTAGAATATCTTTGCTGAGGGGAAGGGGCATGTCTGAGAAGGGGGCACCCCAGTTGCCTATGAAAGCCTTTCCCTTCTTTCTAGCTTAGCCCTCTTAAAAACATATATCACTACTAAAGATATACTAGATGATCTACTTCCTCCTTGATACAGGTACATCTGTACAACTATACATCTGCCATACAGCTATTGAAGCAAATAGATAGAGAATATCGTCTACCTTTTTAGTCCTGACACCTCACCCTATATATGAACAAATCAAAGTCTCAAGAGGTATGTTTATTTAAGAAGATACTGCCTTGTCTTTTTCTTCCCATATTTATTTTTGGCCTGACAAAGTTAAGCGCAAGATTGTATAAGCAGAATTGTGGTGAGCACACATATTTCACTAGTTTCCATAAGGCACACTCTGTTTACAGATTATGAAGTCCATGTTGTCCTAATCCAGATAATGAATCCTAGGAAATTGTTTAGAAAGTGAACACCACAAGCTTAAGAAAAGAAACAAAACAGCCAAAAAAGCAGCTGATCAAGTACTCCAGAACGCTCTCCATTTCCACATAACAGCATTAGTGGGTGCAAAGATACTTCTCAAATTGTGTCTCAATAAAAGGGAAATAAAGAAGGAATAACTTATAGGCAGGTGAGGCAGCCCATGCAAAGGCATGGATTTACAACTGGAGGAGACCTTGGAAGTAATCTAGTTGAAATCCTAATTTTATAGTTAAGGAAACTGATTCTCAAAGAGATAAAAGATAGACTAGGGTCCAAACCCAGGTTATCTGACTTGAAACCTGGGACTTCTCCTATCTCACACAATCTCTCTTAGCAAAAGGTCTATTCTTGTGGGAAAGGAATGTATATTGAGAAAGGAGCAAACCAGGAGAAGTGATGATTAAGTATGGCTTCAGGAAATGAAGGAATCTTCAAAGTTAACAGTAGTAGGGAAATGCCTTAAATGCTCAAAAATATTGTAAGCAACTGACCTTTCAATTCTCCTTTTATTCCTTCTCCTCCACTTCCTCCTCCTTTTTTTCTTCTTCGTCTCTCCCTACCTCCCTTTTTTCCCTCCCTCTCTGTCTCTCCATCTTTATCTCTATATCTCTCTTTCTGTCTGTCTTTGTCTCTAGCTGTCTATCTTTCTCTTTCTCTCTGTGTGTCTCTCTTTGTCTCTCTTTTCTCTTGTCTCTCTTTTTCTCTCTCCTTTTTTCTCTCTCCTCTATTTCTCTCTCTCTTTGTCTCTTTATCTGTCTCTCTTCTCTCTGTCTTTCTGTCTCTCTGTTTCTGTCTCTCTCTGTTTCTCTGTCTCTGTGTGTATATATGTATGTCTGTCTCATTAGCAAATGAGTGTCAGCTGGAGCTAATATCATCTGGGATTTCTCTTGCTGTGAAGCTGAAAGTGTCTATTATGTGTTGGTCCTTCCAGAATATGGCTGAGTGCTATCCCCTCTAGTCCAAATCTATTCATACTGTGACCTTTACATTTTGTGCCTTGCTCAAAACTTTCTAAAGTGGAAGATAAATCAAGAAACTAATGGTCATCTCATGTCCCTGGTCTTATTATTAGGGGAAGGTGTGAGAAATAATGAAGGTAAGTTGTTCAAAAATATTCACTGTATGGTTAAGATCCCTCTCTCTTTCTTTCTCTCTCTCTCTCTCTCTCTCTCTCTCTCTCTCTCTCTCTGTGTGTGTGTGTGTGTGTGTGTGTGTGTGTGTGTGTGTGTGTGTGAAATCTGGAATCTCATACTCCAAAGGAAGGGACAAAGCCAAGATACACCAACCTGAGGCTCTGAAGAGGGAGACCAGGAACAGGAAGGACCAAGATTTTAAGCCATTATGGAATGGAATGAGGGTGTGTCTACTTGTCAAACTGCCTTTCAGGTAGAATCAGGAAAAGACTGGAAATAGGAATCCATGAGAGGGAGTGTCATCCAAGGACAAAGATTTCGGATGGTAAGGAAATTGGTTACAAGGATGGGACACAATAGATGGCTTATAGAATCTAGAATTGGGAGGCACTTTAGAAGAAAGAGAATTCCTGTGTGATTAAGTGATTTACTAAAGTCATTGAACTCCTTAGAACTAGGTTTCAAATACAGATTTGATTTAAATTCATAATGTTTTCTTTGTCATACTATTGTTCATCTATTGGTTCTTTTAGGGAAGAGGAGTAAAGAAAAAATTTTTCAAGGAGCTAAGAATGTTGAAATTCTGAAAAGGCCAAAACTTCTGTATCTACAAGTACTGGGGTTAAAAAAAACATTTTGGAAGAAATTGAGGAAGACTGGAATGTTGAAAGAGAGTTGTATCTCATTTAACTAAGCTGAATCCACTGAGTAGAGACCCAGGATTGAAATGTTGTATAAGTAGCTAACTGTAACAATGTGTAGGAGATGGAGGAGTTAATTGCTCCTACGGAAGTAAAACTAAATGTTAGAAAACTTAGGGGAATGAAAGAGATTCATTCCACAAAAGGGCTTTATTTGTCTGGAGTTAAACTTAGATTCATACTAGAGATGACCTAACCCTAAAGAGAAGATCAAACTTTTTCTCACGTTATTTGATTCATTATGCTTCCCATGTCAGAATTTTGTGGAAAATCTCCTTTAAAAGCTTTGTAATAATTCATTCCAAGGGTCTTCTCTAAAAGGGATTGAAAAGATTCATTCTAGAAAAGGACTTATATGCACAAAAATATTTGTTTTTTTTCTTTTTTTTATAATGACAAAGACCTGAAAGCTATGGGGATGCCCATCAACTGAGGAATGGCTAAACTGATTATGATGTCTGAATGCAATGGAATATTACTGTTGTACCATTGAAATGATAAATAATATGATTTTTGAAGAAACCTGGGAAGGCTTGTGTCAACTGATGCAGATTAAAGTGAGAATAACCTGGAAAATAATATAGTAACAACAACAACATTGTAAAGACCAACAGCAAGCCTAGATGGAGGAGAAAAGGCAATTTTAAAATAACATTTCAAAATGAATTTTGATATTAGCAGAACCCAAAAATATGGAATCAATTAATCTTACAGACCAAGATAACTTAGAAAGTTGGCAGGAAAGGTTTGTCTCACTAGGGTCAGCACAAAGCACAGTGCTGACCACATCAGCCCAGGCCACAACCCAATAAGCCAGCAGCAGACCATAAGGGAATTGAATTGGTTGTAGTAGCTTCCAGAACTCTCAGTCCATAGACAGTAAGGAGATGGCATTGGGTGGTGGACTCAGATGCATTGTCCATTTGGACATCTGAGCTACAAACCTGGGTCATAATATTAAGGCAAGGAGGAACTCTAGCATACTAGAGCTCACAACCACAAGAGAACAGAGACAAGAGTCATAGTTCCAAGATGAAAAAAAAAAAGAGTGCTTGTGGTCACTCACAGACCAGAGCACAGGCCAGGAAGAACCATGACCATACCTCTCCTTACATTATACCAGCTTGGAAGAACTGAAAACTTATAGCATTCCAGAGCTAGCTCTGAAAACAGTTGCACAAAAAAAGGATGAAACTTGGGACAGTGTCCCCTCAAATCCAGAGAGCAGAATCTAACTTTAATATAAAGTTTAAAAGTCAAGAAATAGGCTGGAGAATAAACAAACACCAACAAAAAAGAACCTGACCATAGATAGTTACTATGGTGACAGAAAAGATAAAGACACAGAAGCTGACAATGAGAGCAAAGCAGCTACATGCAAAGCCACAAAAAAATAGTAAAATGGTCTCGGCCCTCCCTCCTCCCCCCAAAAAAAGAATTCCTGGAAGAACTCAAAAAGAATTTTAAAAATCGGGGCAGCTAAATAGTACAGATAGCAATCCAGCCTCAGACACTAAACACTTTCTAACTGTGTGACCCTGGGTAAATCACTAACCCCAATTGCCTCACCAAAAAAAGTATTAAACAAGAAAGGCAGAGTTAAAATATGTAAAGAAATTACATTGATGAAAGAAAATCATGAAAGAAAAACAGTCAGCAACTTGGTAAAGAAAGCATTAAAAATACTGATGAAAATAACATCTTAAAAAACAAAATATTCTAAATGGTAAAAGAGGTACAGAAATCCACTGAAGAGAATTCTTCAAAAAGCAATTTTTTCTTTTAGGGAAAAAATGTAAAAATTCACTAAAGAAAACAACTCCTTAAAAAAAGTAGAATTGACCATATGGAAAGGGAGGTACAAAAGCTCACTGAAGAAAATGATTCCTTAAAAATTAGAATTGACAAGTGGGAGCTAATGACTCCATAAGATATCAAGAAACAATAAATCAAAATCAAAAGAATGGAAAATAGGGAAAAAAGTGAAATGTCTCATTGGAAAAACAACTGACCTGAAAAATAGATAGAGGAGAAACAATTTATAAAATATTCATGTACCTGAAAAGTCATGATCAAAAAAAAGGAGGGGCTAGATATTAATTTCTCGAGAAATTATCAAAGAAAACTGCCTTCATATTCTAGAACCAGAGGGTAGAATCATAATTGAAAGAATCCATCAATCATCTCCTGAAAGAGATCCAGAAATGAAAACTCCCAAGAATGTTATAGCCAGTTTCCAGAGTTCCTACATCAAATAGATTACAAATTACAAAAATATTACAATTACCTAGAAAGGCACAATTCAAATATTTGGGAGCCATGATTAAGATAACAGAAGCTTCAACAGCTTCTACATCAAAGGTTTGAGAGCATGGAATATAATATTTTAGAGAACAAAAGAACTAGAATGACAACCAAGAATTACCAACCCAGAAAGACTACTATAATTCAAATATTATAGATATTTAAAATGGATAATATAAGAGTAAAAATGTATATTTAAAGAAATAGAAATCAAGGATTTTCAAGCGTTTCTGATGAAAAGACAAGAGCTAAATAGAAATTTGATTTTCAAACACAAGAATCAAGAGAATAAGAAGGTAAACAGGAAAAAAGAACCCATAAGGGATTCACTAAGGTTAAAGTGTTTATATTCCTACATAGAAAGATGATACTTATAACTCCTATAAGCTTTCTCATTATTTGGGCAATTGAGAGTATTAACAAACAAAGGACACTAGTATGAGTTGAATATGATGCAATGATATCTAAAATAAGGGGGTGAGAAAGAAGAAAGTACTGGGAGAAAGGAAGAGGAAGAGGTAAAATGGGGTAAATTATGTCACATAAAAGGTATAAGAGAGTTTTGCATTGGAGGGGTAGATGAGAGATTAGAGCATTTGAATGTTTTTTTGGAATTGTCTCAAAGAGGGATTAACATAAACTGAGTTTGGTATAGAAATCTATCTTTCAGGAAAGTAGGAGATAAGAAAGGAGAAAGAAGGGAGAGGCTGGTGGAAGGGAGGATAGTAGGTAGTAGTCAGCAGCAAAATACTTTTTAATATAAATAGAGTGAAAGAGAGAGAGATAGAATAAACAGGAAAATGAGTAGATAGGATGAAGGGAAATATACAATAATTAAAACTATAAAACCATTTTACGGCTAGTTTCTCTAACAAAGGCTTCATTTCTCAAATATATAGAGAACTGAGTCAAATTTATAAAAATAAGAATCATTTCCAAATAGATAAATGGTCAAAAATGTAGTCAGTTTTCAGGCAAAGTAAGTAAAACTAGCTATAGTCATATATTAAAAAAAGCTCTAAATCCTTGATTAGAGAAACACAGATTAAAACAATTTTGAGACATTATCCCATGCCTATCAGGTTGGTTAATATGACAAAAAAGGGAAATGACAAATGTTGCAGGGGATATGGGAAAACTGAAACACTAATTCATTGTCAATGGAGTTGTAAATTGATTCAATTCTTCTTGAGAGAAGTTTGGAACTATGTCCAAAAGGCTACAAAACCATGCATACCTTTGACCTAGCAATACCACTAGTAGACATACCCCAAATAGAAAGAAAGAAAAGGACCTCTATATTCAGAGATATTTATAGCAGCTCTTTTCGTGGTGGCAAGGAATAGGACTTTGAGGGAATGCTCATCAAATGGGAAATGGCTGAACAAGTTGTGATACATGATTGTGATAGAACATTATTGTAATATAAGAAATGATGAGCAGGCTGCTTTCAGAAAAACCTGGAAAGACTTACATGAATAGTTGCAAAGTAAAATGAACAGAACAAGAGAACATTGTACACAATAACAACAGTATTGTAACATGATCAACTAAATGACTTATGGAAGGATTTATGATTAAAAAAATGTTATATATCTCCAGACAAAGAACTGATCGAGTCTGAATGCAGATCAAATGATATTTTTTAAAAACTTTATTTATATTTCTTTTTTTGTTTCTTTGTTTTTTTGGTCTGTGTTTTCTTTCACAAGATGACTAATATGGGAAATGTTTTTCATGGCTGCAAATGTACAACCTATATCAAACTCACAAATTTTAACAATGAATGTTAAAAGTTGTTTTTACCTGTAATTGGTGGAGGTTTGGTTTCTATCAAAGTCTTCCCTGGAAGGTCTTAAAAGATTTCCTTTTACAAACAGATCTGTTTGTATAAAAAATATTTACAGCAGATTTTTTTCCCTTTTGTAATGGGAATAACTGAAAGTTAAAAGGTGTCAATCAGCTGAAGAATGACTAAGTCAATTACAATGTCTAAATGTAATGAGAAAATATTATATTTTAAAAAATTATAAAAGAGATGGCTTGAGAGAAATCTCAGAAGGCTTTTATCAACTGATCTAGAGTGAACAGAGCCAGGAAAATATATATGATAATAATATCATTGTAAAGATAAACAGAATTTGAGGATTCAAGAATCCAACTTCCAGTTCACATATCAACAAGATAGAAGGAAAATCAAAATACCCCTTAGATCTTACTTCATATCTAGCACATTGTAAAAAATAACAACAGATGGGAATAATCAGTATTAAAAGGGCTTTGAGAAGATAAGAGTAATAACACATTGTTGCTGAAGCTGTGAATCACAATAATAATTTTGGAAAGCAATTCTGAATTGTGCAAATAAAGTGACTAAAATGTCCATAAGCTTTTTTGTTAAAACTTTTTATTTGCAAATCATATGCACGGGTAATTTTTCAACATTGACCCTTGCAAAGCTTTTGTTACAAATTTTTCCCTCCTTTCCCCCACACCCTTCCCTAGATGGCAGGTAGTCTAATACATGTTAATTATGTTAAAACATACAACAAATCAAATATATGTATACATATTTATACAGTTATCTTGCTGTACAAGAAAAAATGGATCTACAGGAAAAAAAATCCTGAGAAGGAAAAGAAAATGTGAATAATTTAATATTAATAGCATACACACACAAATATTTTATTTTAAAGTAAACATCAAAGACTAAGAACTGTGACTAATGCAATGCTTTCATATGATTCCAACATGATGCTGATGAAATATCCTACCCATCTGCTGACAGAAAGATATTGTATTCAAATTGCAAAATGAGACATATTTGGACATAGCCAATGTAGGAATTTGCTTTAATTCACTATACATCTCTTTTTTTTTTTGGTTGTTGCAAAGAGAAGAGCAAGAGAGTTGGTGGTAGGGAGAGAGTCAAAGAATAGAGTTGACAAAAGAAGAAGAAAAAAAGATTGTTTCAATATTTTAAATGACATAAGAGAACATAAGGAAGGCCAGGAAGAATCACAGACAAACACGACAGCTTTGAAAGTTACATGTTGAATTATGTACTTTAAAAGAAAAACAAACTGTACATAATAAAGATTCACAGTTTCATGTATAATCTTCTGTTCTATCTATATGGAAATGTTTACTCTATTTGATATGTGTTAAGTTCAGGAAAAAAATTAAGTGAGGAAAAAAATCTTAAGGTACTTTTGAAAGAGCTACTTTATGTAGAAAATAAAACTAGTTATGAGACTGCTATTTATTTCCTCCCCAGTGAAAAAGATGTTTAAAATACATGAAGCATCAACAAAAAACTGAACTATAATCTATCACTTCTTATATTCTCCTGGGAAGTAAAGATAACTGATGGACATTGAATATATATTTTACATACTCTTTGGATCTATATTGAGATCAGTCAGTTATGGCTTAGGCTTTTTAGTCCTTTTCAGCTCTAGCATCCTCCAGGCAAAAGGGATATTATTTTATAAATAGTGGATTTGGTAGTTAGATGACACAGTAGATAGAACCCCAGCCCTGAAATCAAGAGAACTTGAGTGAGACCTGGCCTTAGACACAACTCTAACTGTGTGATTCTGGGCAAGTCATTGCCTTTCAAAAATTAAACAAATAATTGGAAAAAAGGTTGGGGCAACTAGATAGTATAATGGAGAGAGTACTGGTTCTGGAATCAGGAGCACCTGAGTTCAAATCTGACCTCAGACATTTCCTACTACCTAATTGTATGACCCTGGGCAAGTCATTTAATCCAAAAGCCTCAGTAAAAATAAATAAATACATGAATGAACAAATAAATAAATAAGTAGTAGAGGTGCAGGAGCTACCTCCCATTGGCAGTCAGCATTATTAGCTGGGGCACTTCCAATTTTTTTTTCTTCCAGTGAGGTCAAAGAACAGGTTTCATAATCCATCTACTCTGCCTTTATGCCCTCCAGACTCCTTCTCTGTCATTATTATTTTACTTACCAGTGCAACCTGAGAAGCCTAGGATCTTTCCTTCTGCTGAATCCTTAAGATTTCTGGACTTTTCCATCATCGCTGCTACTGAAATTTCCTTTACGGATTGTGTTCTTCTGAGCTGCCTTGCTTTTTTCTTTGTTATCACCAGCATTTAGTAGAATACTTTGCCCATAGTAATATTTAAGAAATTCTTTTTCATTCATTTGTTTATTCAAAAATTATATTTGCAGCCCCTAAAAATCAAAGTTGAACACAAGTAGGTTTTCATTGTCATTACATTAAGTTAACCATGAAAGGACACTGCATTAGCAGAAAGATGGAAGAGAAGGATCAGTCTATCCACTCCCCCAACCCAGTTTCCCCCCACCCCTCATACCCACAAGAATTTGTCTTCTGAAACTCCCAAGCACTTTCTGCCTGCATAAGCTCCACAGTCAGACCCATAGTTTGGAGAAGGGAAGGGGAAGGAGGGAGAGTATATTAAATCAGTGGAAATGAAGTGGGATGGAAAAAATATATTGATTTATTTGATAAGCAACTTCTTGTGCGGCTTTGGTCCAGACTGATTTTTTTTTTCAAGCAGCCCAGGCAATGCATGGTGGTTAATGAATTCAATGAAAGTCCTATTTGATGATTAATTTCACCCCAGATAAACAGAACCTTATGTCCTACTCCCTATTCTTGTTGGCTGGAGCTGAAGAGCTCTTTAATTCAAATCTGATTACTGAATAAGGTCTGAAAGTGGAAAAGCATATTATGGAAGGGGGATGGAGGCAGAGGTCATTTACTGTTGCTCTACAAAAGCCAGCCTTGCATCAGTTCATAAACAGTGAGTTTATCACTACCAATTTAGCACATAGCCTGCATCTGGGATTTTTTTTTCTTCTGCAACAACCAATGGAAAAAAAAAGAGATATAACTTCTTTTCCTGGCTCTGTTTTTTTATTGTAATATCCTAGCACTTTTCTTCTATTTTCCATTTGATATGTCTCCTCCTTGGCAGGGAATAAGGATTAGAAAAAGGGAAGATTCTACACTTAAAAGAACTGTGATTTCATTGCTAGGTTTGTATGTTCATTAATTATCTCTGAGTATTCCTAGATTCAATCTGTTATATATCATCCTACCATGTTAAGAAAAAGGCTACTGTCTCCCATTGCATCCGGCACCATCTCTAGCCTTCTTGTTCTATATCTTGTACCCAGAAGACTCTGGAGGGGAAAGGAAGGCAGGTGACTTTGCACAGCCCACCCTCACTTAAATCCAACTCACTTGAATGTCACAGATCTCTCCTAGAATAAATGATAAGTAACAACAAAAACAACAGCAACTATTCATATTATAGAAAATAAACCAAACTCCAAAAAGTTCACAGATATGGTTGCAGAAAAAAAAGATTCTGATTATTTTCTAAACAATTGAAGCTTCTTATTCCCTGCAATGCTGTCCAACCATCATTTAAGTTACTATAGATTCTTAATTCCTGAAGAAAGATGGCAGCCTTGAATCTTGAAAGCCAAGTTTCTTACCAAGTTGTTTACGAAGAAATATCACCACTGCTAATTATCTATTCAAGAAGTTAATAAAATGAATGATCGAATCAATGGATAAAAAACTATAATTATTATGAACCAGATACTCTCTTAAATGCAGGGGGCACAATATTAGTAAACAAGATAGTTCTTACCATCAAAAAATGTGCATTCTAATGGGAGGAGATAACCTAGAAAATGTTTGAAAGCATGGGCATGGGGAGTACAATTTGTAGATAACTGGGAAGAGGAAGCCCAGTTCTTGAGAAGATAAGAGATAAGGTTCTAAGTTAAGGTTCTGGTGGGAGGAAGATGAGGAATATGAAAAGGACCTGCTTCAAGTTCTGGGCATGGAACCAAGATGGCAGATTAAAGCCAGAAAGCTGCTTGAGTTCCCCCAATTTCCCTTGAAAACCACAAGAAACCAAGCCTCTGAACAGGATGATGGAATGAAATGGAACCACTCTCCAGCTTAAGACAGAATGGAAAAACTTCAAGAAAGATCAGTCTCAGTGGGAAGAAAAAGTTATTCAGCCCAGCTCAGACAGACTGTGGGAAAACTAGTGAGAGTGTCTTAATCACAGCAAATCACCAATTAAGACCCTCAGTCCTAGCTCAGTAGAGAAGCAGGTCAATGGGGCAGCTTCCAGTCCCAACTAAAAAGACAAAATATGTGAAACCAGGCTGTTTCCTGAACAGAGCAGGCAAAGGTACCTTTACCCTAGGAACAGAGCTCAATCATAAATGTAAAAAAGAGAGAGAGAGAGAAAATACCAAAATAAAAGGAAAAAAATTAAGCAAGAAACAGAAAAGAACCTTGAGCATAGAAAGTTACTATGGTGACAGGGCAGACCATAATACAAACTCAGATGAGGACAAAATGTCTACAGAAGAAATCTCAAAGAGTGATATAAATTGGTCTCAAACCCAAGAGGTTTTTTGGAAGTGCTTGCAAAAGACTTTAAAAGGCAAATAAGAGAGATAGAAAAAAATGAAAAAAGAACTGAGAGGTGTGCATGAGGGAGTCAACAGTTTGGAAAAGAAAGGGAAAAAATGACTAAATAAAATAACTCCTTAAACAATAGAATAAACCAAATGGAAAAAGAGTTACAAAAGCTAATTGAAGAAAATCTTACATTAAAAACAAGAATAGGGCAAATGGAAGCTAATGATTATGTGAGACAGCAAGAATCAGACAAACAAACTAAAAAGAATGGAAAAATGGAAGAAAAGCTGAAATACCTCATTGAAGAAACACCCAACCTGGAAAATAAATCCAAAAGAGACAATTTTAAATCATTGGCCTTCCCAAAAACCATGATCAATAAAAAAAAAAAAAAAAAAAAAAAAAGATCCTGGATAGCTTTCTTCAAGAGTTCATTAAGGAAAACTACCCCAATAGTCTAAAAGCAGAGGGGGAAATACACATTGAAGAAATCCATCCATCACCTTCAGAATGAGATCCCACAAGAAAAACCCCAAGGTACATTGTTGTGAAACTCCAGAACTACAATCTCAAGGAAAAAGTACTGCAAACTGCCAGAAAACAACAATTCAAATATCAAGGAATTATACCCATAATTACTCAGGATCTGGCAGCTTCTACAATAAAGAATCAGAGAGCCAGAAATACCATATTCCAGAAGGTAAGGGATGTAGGATTACAACCAAGAATTAATTATCAAGTGAGACGGCATCATCTTGCAGTGGAAGCAATGGATCTTCAATGAAGTAAGAGACTTTCAATTATTTCTATTGAAAAAAAAAACAGAACTAAACAGAAAATTTAATGTACAAACATGGGACTCAAGAGAATCGTAGAAAAGTAAACAGGGGAAATATATATATATATGTGTATATGTATATACAGATTAAACTGTTCACATACAAGATGGAGAAAACAATATTTGTAAGTTTTGAGAACTGTATCTGACAGTTTGGCAGACAAAGGGGGGCAACCCATCGACTGAGGGTGTGATTGTGAAAGGACTCTGAAGTGATAGTATCAAACAAAAAGACATTAAAGCATGGGAAAAGATATCTACTGGAAAAAAAGAGGAAACTTTTTTAGTTCACACCAAAAGGCTCAAAAGACCAAAGGGAGGAGGATGAGCTTTGTCTGAAGCTTGATCTCATCAGTTTTGGCTCTAAGCAGGAACAACTTAATCATTTAGTTGGGTATAGTGAGACTCAATTGGGCAGTGAGGATACAAGGGCAGAAACAGTAGGGGAAAAGTAAGAGAAAGAGGGAAGGG
>JAJPUD010001920.1:192232-252389 GCA_023553655.1 Myrmecobius fasciatus | reverse complement strand
ATATATATATATATATATATATATATATATATATATATATATATATAATACAGGGTAGAAAAATAGGGTGGAGGGAAATATAGAGCTGGTCATTAAAACTGTTAATGTGAATGGGATGAACTCTCCCATAAAATGGAAGCAAATAGCAGAGTGGATTGAAAAACAGAATCCTACAATATGTTGTTTATAAGAAATATTTGACACAGAGAGATACATACAGTGTAAAGGTAAAAGACTGCAGCAGAATTTATTATGCTTCAGCTGACGTAAAAAAAAATCAGGGATAGCAATTCTGATTTCAGATAAAGCAAAAGTAAAAAATAAATCTTATTAAAAGAGATGAGGGAAAATACATCTTATTAAAAAGTATAGTAAATAATAAAGTAATAAACTAAATGTATATTTACCAAGTGGTAGAGCAGCCAAATTCCTAGAGAAGATTTTAAGCTAGTTACTGGAAGAAATAGACAGAAAATCTATTCTAGTGGGGGTCCTCAACCTTCCCCTCTCAGAATCAGACAAATCTAACCACAAAATAAACAAGAAAGAAACTAGGGATATTAATAAGATCCTAGAAAACCTAGATATGATAGACCTGTGGAGAAAATTGAATAAGGACAGAAAGGAATACACCTTTTTCTAGGTAGTACATGGAACATGCACAAAAATTGACCATGTATTAGGGTATAAAAACTTCACAATCAAATGTAAAAAGGAGAAAGAGTATATTCTTTCTTTTCAGACCACAATACAATAAAAATTAAATTCAATAAAGGGCCGGGGAAAGAGAGACTAAAAACCAATTAGAAATTAAATAATCTAATTCTAAAGAATGATTGGGTCAAACAACAAATCACAGAAACAATACATAATTTCATCCAAGAAAAATGATAATAATGAGACAACATACCAAAACTATGGAATGCAGCCAAAGCAGTTCTTAGGGGAAAATTTATATCTGTATATAGCTATATAAATAAAATAGAGAAAGAGGAGATCAATGAATTAGGCATCAACTAAAAAAAGCTAGAAAAAAATAAATTAAAATCCCCAATAAATATCAAATAAGAAAAATTTGAAACTCAACGGAAAGATTAATAAAATTGAGATTTAGAAAATCATTGAACTGATAAACAAAACTAAGAGTTCATTTTGTGAAAAAAAGAAAAAAATTAATAAAATAGATGAACCTTTGGTTAATTTGATGAGAAAATGAAAAGGAAAAAAAAACAAATCACCAGCATCAAAAATGAAAGGGGTGAACCTACCACCAATGAAAAAGAAATTAAAGCAATAATTAGGAGTTTTTTTTCCCAACTCTATGGCAGCAAATCTGACAATCTACCCAAAAAGGATGATAATTTACAAAAATATAAATTGCCCCAGTTAACAGAAGAAGAAATAATTTACTTAAATAATCCCATTTTAGAAAAAGAAATTGAACAAATTATTAATGAACTCTTTAAGAAAAAATCCCCAGGGCCAGATGGATTCTGGCCAAACATTTAAAGAACAATTAATTCCAGTACTATGTAAACTATTTGGAAAAATAGGTAAAGAAATTCCTTCTATGACACAAATATGGTGCTGATACCTAAACCAGAAGAGGCAAAACAGACAAAGAAAATTACAGACCAATCTCCCTAATGAATATTGAGGCAAAAATTTTAAATAAAATATTAGCAAAGAGATTAAAACAATTTATCAGCAGGATAATGCATTATGAGCAAATGGGATTTAAACCAGGAATGTACAGCTGATTCAGTATCAGGAAAACTATTTCTGTAATTGATTATCAATAACAAAACCAAAAGAACTCACATGATAATCTCAATAGATGCAGAAAAAGCTTTTGACAAAATACAGCAACCATTCCTATTAAAAGCACTAGAGATAGTGATAAAGGGAACTTTCATTAAAATAATAAGTAATATCTGTCTAAAACCAACAGCAAGTATTATTTGTGATTGAGGGAAGCTGGATACATTTCCAATAAGATCAGGGATGAAACAAGGATGCCTGTTATCAATACTATTATTCAACATTGTACTAGAAATATTGGCCTTAGCAATAAGAAAAGAACAAGAAATTAAAAGAATTAGAATAGGAAATGAGGAAATAAAACTATCACTCTTTATAGATGATATGGTGATATATTTAGAGAATTCTAGAAAATCATCCAAAAACTTACTGGAAATAATTCACAGCTTTAGAATAGTTGCTGGATATAAAATAACCCCCCCACACAAATAATCAACATTTCTATATATTACAGACAAAGCCCATCAGCAAGAGATAAAGAAATTCCATTTGAAATTAGTATAGACAAAATAAAATACTTGGGGGTCTATCTGCCAAGACAAACACAAGAACTATATGAACACAAATGCAAAACACTTCTCACACAAATAAAGTCAGATCTAAACAATGGGGGAAATATCAACTGTTCATGCCTTCGCCAAGTTTATATAATAAAAATAGCAATTCTGCCTAAATTGGCTTACTTGTTCAATGCCATACCAATCAAACTGACACAACATTATTTTATAAAACTAGAAAAAATAATGACAAAATTCATCTGGAAGAATGAAAAGTCAAAAATATCAAAAGAATTAAAGGGAAAAAAATACAAAGGATAGTGGTTTAGACTACCAAATCTAAAACTATATTATAGAGCAGCAGTCATCAAAGCCATTTGGTGCTGGCTAAGAAATATAGTGGTAGATCAGTGGAATTGATAAGATACATGTGATGCAATAATCAAGGCCTATAGCAATCTAGTATTTTTTTATTAAAGCTTTTTATTTACAAAATATATGCATGGGTAATTTTTCAACATTGACCCTTGCAAAACCTTCTATTCTGAATTTTCCCTCCTTCCCCCTCCCATCCCCTAAATAGCAGGTAGTCCAATACATGTTAAATATGTTAAAATATATGTTTAATCCAATATATGTATACATAGTTATACAGTTATCTTACTGCACAAGAAAAATTGAATCAAGGAAAACAAAAAAACTTCGAAAACAAAATGCAAGTATACAACAGAAAGAGTAAAAATACTATGTTGCAGTCTACACTCAGATCCCACAGGCGTGTAGATGGTGTAGATGGTTTTCTTCATCACTGAACAATTGGAACTGGTTTGAAACATATCATTGTTGAGGAGATCCATGTCCATCAGAATTGATCATTGTATAATCTTCTTGTTGCCATGTACAATGATCTCCTGGTTATGCTCACTTCACTCAGCATCAGTTCATGTAAGTCTCTCCAGCCTTATGAAATCATCCTGCTGGTCATTTCTTACAGAATAGTAGTATTCCATAACATTCATAAACCATAATTTATTCAGCCATTCTCCAATTGATGGGCATCCATTCAGTTTCCAGTTTCTTGCCCCTACAAAAAGAGCTGCCACAAGCATTTTTGCACATGTGGGTCCCTTTCCTTCCTTTAAGATCTCTTTGGGATATAAGCCCAGTAGAAACACTGCTGGGTAAAATGTTATGCACAATTTGATAACTTCTTGAGCATTGTTAGTAAAGCAGTCTAGTATTTGATAACTCCCAAACTACAACTTCTGGAAGAAAAACTCAACATTTGACAAAAATGCTGGGAAAACTGGAAAATAATCTCAAAAAATTGGCATAGACCTACTTCTCACACACCATACCAAAATAAGGTCAAAGTAGATACATGATTTGGGCATAAAGGATGATGCAAATTAGGAGAACACTGGGTAATTTACCTATCAGATCTTTGAAGAAAGGAGGAATTTATGAGCAAAGAGGAATTAGAGAACATTATGAAAGACAAAATAAACAACTTTGATTATATTAATTAAAAAAGCACAAAATCATCAGAAACAAAATTAAAATAGAAGTGCAAAGCTGGGGAAAAAATCTTTGCATCCAGTATTTCTGATAAAGGTCTCATTTCTAAAATATAGAGAGATACTAATGCATTATTGGTGAACTTGTGAAATGATCCAACCATTCTGGAAAGCAATTTGGAACTATGCTTAAAGTTGTTATCAAACTGTGACCCAGCAGTGCCATTACTGGGTCTGTATCCTAAGGAAATTATAAAGAAGGGAAAAGGATTCCCATCAATTTTGGAATGACTGAACAAGTTGTGGTATATAAAGGCAATGGAATATTATTGTTCTATAAAAAATGATGAACAAACTGATTTAAAAAGGCCTGAAAAGATTTACATGAACTGATGCTGAGTGAAACAATCAGACCCAGGAATACAATGTACACAGTCCCCGCAAGTTTGTGCAATGATTAACTATTGATCCAGCAGTGCTATTACTGGATCTGTATCTCAAGAAAATCAAAAAGGAGGGAAAAGGACATTTGTAAAAATGTTTGTAGCTCTTTTTGTGGTAGAAAATAACTGGAAAATGAGTAGATACCCATCAATTAGGGAAATGACTGAATAAATGAAGGCATTCTAGCCATTTAGCAAGAATGTGAGCACAGATGGTTTGTACTCTTTTCTGATAAAATACTTGCATTTATGAAACCACAGATCTTCTGTATTAGCCATCAAGGGATTGAAGTTTAATATCATTACCTACTTTGTACATATGGTACATGAAAGTAATGGCCTGGAAAGATTTATATGAACTGATGCTGAGTAAAACAAGTACAACCAGCAATATGATGTATATAGTAACAGCAAGATTGTGCAATGATCAACTATAAAAGCTTGGGTTCTTCTTAGTGGTTCAATGATCTAAGCATTCACAATAAACTTTGGATAGAAAATGTCATCTGCATCCATAGAGAATTGTGGAGAATTAATTTTACATGCCATATTCATTCCCCCCCACACTTTTTTTTTCTTCTTGTTTCTTTTACTCTCATGGTTTTAAAATTCTTTTGCCTGCAGCTAAAGTGATATAGACAAATTTCAAAAAAAAACCTCTTTCATCATTACCAAATTGCTTGTTGTAATTTAATTATGTGCATGCAAATTGTCGACATTAACAGGTTTGCTACATTAGGGTTTTTATTTATTTATTTATTTATTTATTTTTATGAAGTGCTTGGGTCATTGGGGAAATAGGTTCATTTCAACAACTCACCCAGGTTATTTTTCAGCTGCTGACAAACTAATATTTTCCTCCTCATTGTATTTCTTTAGCCCCAGGCAAATCAGTGAAGGAAGAATCTGATCAAGTAGAACATACTCTGAAGCTTTCTCTAGCTGGTTACCATAAGCCATCTCCCCTAGTTTTACTGGAATTTAACAAGTATTTTGACTAGATACTTGAAAGGTAGTATATTAAATGAAAAGCATAGTAGAGGGGAAATGCATGTATTTTGAGGATGGCTATTTAAGTTCCAGCTATGACTAATAGCTGTGTGATCTGAGCAAATCAATAAAACTTCTGGCCTCTATTTCTTTAATTGATGAGAGAACTGAGGGATATAGGAAAATGGCAGAATTAATGACAATAATGAGTAGATACCCATCAATTGGGGAATTACTGAATAAGTTATGGTATATGAAAGTAATGGAATATTATTGTTCTATAAAAGATGATGAACAAACTGATTTTAGAAAGGCCTGGAAAGATTTCACCTCAAAGACATTGATAGAAACAAACAAAAAAAAATTGACAAAAATCATCAAAAGGAAAATGTTAAATCAGTTACATGAACAAAATAAAGTCTGACATGATGATAATTTAGATAGAGTATTAGCCTAGGAGTTAAGAAAACCAGAGTTCAAATTTGGACTCAGATAGCTTTGTGACCCTGAACAAGTTACTTAACTATAATTACCTTGCCACTATGCCCCCCAAAAAATATGGATTAAATAAAGCATAAAATAAGCCCAAAAAATCTATTATATAATACCAATGTATAATAACATATTATATTATATTGTATTATATTATATCATATTACATTATATTATATCATACTGGTATAAAATTATACCAGTACTATCAAAAAAATCTAAAATTTTCTCAAGATATTATAATAATGGATAATAGATTTGCACATACACAAAATATTTCTGAAGCTACTTCCTAATTCACCTAATTCACAACAAAAAGTAGTTTTACACATATGGATCCTTTACCTTTGAAAACAAAAATTCAGGTGTGTTTGAGCAATTCATGAAAGATAATCCAATCTGATGTAATGAAAGAGGCTGAAGGATCCTGCTTCTGAGATAGCAGTGATAATGAGTAATGGAAGTTCGGAGAGAGATGTTGGTGTGTATAGATTAATATAATATAATATAATATAATATAATATAATATAATATAATGTAATATAATATAATATAATATATAATAACAACATTCTGGACAGCTGCCTTTTTGCCTGGATGATGTTGTAGAAATGGAAGTGGGAATACTTTTTAAATACTACTCTCCTTGGTCCTTCTCTTTGTTCTTAATTGTGATTCCTTCACTGATAAATTCCAGTAACAGACAATGTTGTCCTCTCCCTCTTTCTTCTCAATAAATGTTCAAAGTAAATATCCTGCTGTAAAAACTAATAGATGTTAATTAGTTAAATGGAATTGGTACTTAGGTCACATTGGCTAACAGTGAGGAAAACTTATTCAGATGGGAGTTCAAGCCAATGGCAGTAGAAAAACACCTCCGAACTTTCAGAGTACCATTAGAAATCTGACATAGAAATATTGTACAGACCAAATACAATATATAAAAATACTACAATATTCATAAAGAACAGTGTAAATCAGGATTAGCACAACAAAAAGCTCATGAAACAGTTTCAGATGAAAGGGGCTTCAAGGAAAATATCAGTAATCAATAGATGAGATGAAAAATGAAAATAACTTTACTAAAGGGAAGAGTGTTCAGTAAAAAAAAAAATCAGAAACAGAAAAACACTCCCCTCTCCCAAATTATTCAATTGAAAAAAATGGAAGTAACAGAGAAAAGCATTGGATCAGAAGGACAAATTAAGAAAGGACTTAAAGAATTTGTGAATTTCCTATAAATTGAAAAAAAAATTAACCACAGTAATTTCAAGAAAGTACACAAGTAGATTTCTAAGAAACACTGAAAATAAAGAATAGATTACACATAGACATACTTCACAGGTTATCAATAGAGATGGAACCAAATTTCAACTCACCTAGACATATTATGTCAAATTTCAGTTAAAGAAAGACAAGGAAATTATATCGTAAAGAGCAAAAACGGAAGTCAGTTTTAAAGCACCAATGTGCTTGTTTCATGCTGTTTTTCTACAAATCAAGGAATGAGAGAAATCTGACTGTAATACACTGAAAATCCAAAAGGAGGGGGAATAGAATTTAATCCCCCAAATTTTAAAGCTATGTATTATTTGTGAAAACAAGAATTCAGGTGTATTTTAGCATTTTGTGAAAAAATAATTCAGTCTTAAAATGGGCTTCAACATATAAACCCCAACAAAAATCCAGAACCTTTAAAACAGATTTGGGTAATGAAACTAAGTGCTTTAATGAATAAATACAATTGTGATCAGCTTCTTGCTATTCCAATGCAATTACCAGGAGAGTTTAAAACAATGTTAGTATTATTTTGGTTAACTACTTAATCATAGAGTTAGAAGAAAGGATAAAAAGGAAGGAGGAAGCCAAAGAATGGGTTGATTATAGATATTATAAATGGAGAAATAAAAAGCAAGGAAATAAGGGTGGGATAGGTGAAAGAGAACAAAATTAAATGGAAGCTTCTACCTTAAGCAACTGTTAAGTTTTTTTTCCCCCCTAAAAACTTTAACATTAAAGGTATAAAAGAACATTATGGTTTAGGTTTATATATTTATATATATATATACATCTTACATATGTAATATGTTTATGTAATAATATGTTAAGTTTAGAAAAAGTATTATTGAAAATAATAAAACTTAATCAAGGAATAATAGAGGTTGCATGAAATTTTCCTGTAATTACTAGATTTGCTTTGGAGTCATGAAGACCTGACAGACAGACACTAGTTGTGTGATCATGAGTAAATCAATTATCCACTCAGTATCCAAAACAATTCGATTGGTTTGTAAGTTACAGACAAGTTGCCAGTCTGCATTGGTGGATAGTGTTTCTACACTGAAAGTTCTCACTGATGAAATCCTAGGTCTTGACTAAAATAACAATTAACAATCTTGAATGTGAGTAGATTAAAGTTGGTTATAATAAAAAAAATCAAAGACAAAGGTTGAGGACCAATATAACAAACTTTTTATAACAGCATGTTTTAATGTAGCAAAACAGTAAAAAAAATGACAAAGTACCAATTAATTTGGAAATGATTCACCAAATTATGATACGTGAACAAAATATTTGTGAGCTATAACAAATGATAAAAAGGAAAGATTCAAAGAAAATAGGAAGACTTTTATGAACTTATCCAAAATGATATGAAAATCTGAACAATTTATATAATGACCACAATATCATTAAGAAAAACAACTTATTAAAAGCTGTTATCAATGGTATGACATTCAGAGAACCAATGATAAAATGAGCTATTTACTTTCCAATAGAGAGTTTAGAAACTTAAGGTGAAAAATTAGTTATGTCTTATTGGACATAGCCAGTATATAGATTTGTTTTACTTGGCTATACTAATTTATCATAAGGAAGGATTTTTCATAAAAAAAAAACAATTGGGAAACAAAATAGGGTAGAAATAAAGAATGATAGTAATACTGAAAAAAGGAGAAACAATGCCCATTGATTTTTTAATGTATAAATGAAGACAAAAAAGCTAAATCTGTGATCCTATGAATAACGATTCAGGAGATCATTGTGTACAGCAACAAGAAGAATATGTGATGATCAATTCTGATTGATGTGGCTGTTTTCAACAATGAGTTGATTCAGGTCAAAAACAATGGACTTCTGATGGAGAGCCATCTCCATCCAGAGAGAGGATTGTAGGGATTGAATGTGAATCACAACATAGATTTGCAACTCTGTTCTTTGCTTGCTTTTTTTCTTTCTCATTTTTTTCCTTTTTGATTTGTTTTTTTTTCTTTTTTTTAAATAATAGCTTTTTATTTTCAAAATATATACAAAGATAATTTTCAACATTTACCTTTGCAAAACTCTGTATTCCAAATTTTGCTCCTTCACTTTATCCCCTTTCCTAGATGGCAAGCAATCCAATATATATTAAACATGTACAATTCTTTTATTCATATTTCCACAATTAGGCTTCACAAGAAAAATCAGATCAAAAAGGGAGAAAAAAAACAAAAAGCAATTAACAACAAAAAAGTTAGAAATACTATGTTGCAATTCATATTCAGTACCCACAATCCTATTTCTGGATGCATATGACTCTCTATTGGAGGTGGCCTGAATCACTTCATTGTTAAAAAGAGCCAAATCCATCAGAATTGATCACTGTATATTCTTGTTAATGCTGTGCACAATGTTCTCTTGGTTCTTCTCACTTCACTTAGCATCAATTCATATAACTCTCACCAGGCTTTTCTGAAATCATTCTGCTGATCATTTCTTATAGAATAATAATATTTCATAACATCCATATACCATAACTTTTAGCCATTTCCCAACTGATGAGCATCCACTTAGCTTCCAGTTCCTAGCCACTAAAAAAAGGGCTGCTATAAACATTTTTGCACATGTAAGTCTTTTCCCTTTTTTATTATTTAATCTGATTTTTCTTATATAGCATGATAAATATGGAAATATGTGTAGAAGAATTGCACATGTTTAGTATATTGGATTGCTTGATTCTAGGGGAGGAGGTTGGAGAAAGGGAAGGAGAAAAATTTGGAACAGTATTTTGCAAGGGTGAATGTTGAAAACTATTTTTGCATGTATTTTGAAAATTAAAAGCTATTATTAAAAATGAAAAAATAATTCAGTATTAAGTTCCAAATAAAAACATAATATAAATTTTAAATGAAATCCAAAACATAAATATATCCTGACAAGTAGTCATTCAGCTTTCATATGAAGATTTTTAGGGAAGAAAAAGCCATAGTGAAAAAAGTGGTAGATTTGGAATCATAAGATTTGGTTTTAAATCTTGGTTCCATCATTTACTATCTATGTGACCTTGAACAGTCACTTTACATATCTGGGCTTTGGTTTTCTCATTGATAAAATGAGAGATTTAGACTAGATGGCATCCTAGATAATATTCTTAGATCACAAGAAGGCCATTCCACTTTGGAAGAACTCAAATCATTATGTTTTTTGCTTATATTGAGTCAATATCTGTAACTTCTGCCTACACTGGAGTCAAACAGAACATATCTAATCTGTCTCTTCAATGACAGACTTTCAAATACTTGAATACAACTAACATTCTCCCCCCCCAGGTCTTTGATTCTTCAGGCTGAGTAATCTTTTAAAATCCCAAATCTATTATCCAGTGTGGTAGCTATCATTTAAAGCTCTATTTCATCTGTTACGTTGATTTATACTTTCATTTTCAACTCCCTTGGATAGCACAGTGGATAGAGTACTGAACCTAGAATCAAGAGAACTTTTTGAGTTCAAATCTGGCCTCAGACACTTATTAGCTATGTGATCACAGAAAAATCACTTAATCCTGTTTGCCTCAATTCCTCAGCTATAAAATGAGAAAGAAATGGCAAACCACTTCAATCCGTGTCTTTGCCAAGAAATTCCCAAGTGGAATCACAGAAAGTTTTGAAATGAATGAACAATAAAATTCAATTCACTTATAAAAATGATCAGCATTACAAGGTCAAGGGGAGAAACTTAGACAACTTCCCTAGAGACTTGTCCACTGGAATTCCTCTGGGTTCATACATTTGCTCAGTTCAAAATACACCTAATTTAACTATTTGCTACCCTCTTTCTATGTTCATAAGAATGATATGAAAGTCTCTGGCAAAAACTTTGAGCAGTATTCCCTGCAGTCTATATGGATCCTTGATGAACCCATTTCTGGAAGAGTCCTCTGTGAGTAGAGTCCAAAACTTTTTCCAGCTTTTTTCTTAACATTACTCTTCATATACTATATATTTCAACCTACTGAAAATTCTTCCTCAAACTCAGGATACTAACTCCTGACTCTCTACCTTCACATGATTCAGCTTGTAATATATTCTCTTCTTCCTTTCAGAAGAATTATTTACAGGGTTCAATTCAAGTGTATTCTCTTATCTGAATCCTTTCCTCACCCTTCAGCTGAAAATAGAGATAGAATCTATTTCTCTTCAAATTTTCCTCTAGCATTTTGGAGCTCTTCTTAGTCTTCATCCTAATCTTGTATTATATCTGTCTATGTATATAGTATTCCAATAAAATATAAACTTCAGGAGGCCAGGGATCTATATGAGAATTTTTACCTTTTGTGTCATCAGCATATAATAAATATGCCTCGCTTAATATATATTTTTATAAATATAAATAAATAAATAAATATGAGAAAGGTCTTTTGTCCCATCTTAATCATTTAATTTGTGGAATATCCTTTCTCCAGCAAATTAATCTTCTCTCTTTACAGCCATCTTTTCCTAGAACTGATTCAGATTTGGGAGTTAGGCAATGGTTCCTGAGCCCATTTAGGATATTTTCTAATTAATTTGACAAATTTATTTTCTAAACAAAAAGGATTTGGGTGATTATTGAGTCATTAATGCTTCCAAAAAGCAAATTGTTCTGATATAGAAAACATTTGTTCATCTTATGTTACCCCTAGCCAGCTTCTGTTTCACATGTGACATTTCAGAAGCAATCACTCCAAGAAAGCTTAAAAGACCAAGGAATGAATGATAGACATTTTTATCAACTTTAAATGGCGTTTTTTTAATGTTAAGACATGATAACAGTCAGCAAGTATAAAGCTTTTATGTTTTTTATTGAGTAATATACTTTCTTTTACAACTAACATTACCAAACTATCTCTAAGGTCTCTTCCAGTTAGTTCTCAAGATTCTATGAAGTAAGAATGTTAATGTACCTGGAATCACCCACAAAAGCAGACATTATCAGATTTTATACTAATAATGACAGGAAAGGATTTTTTTTTTTTAATTCAGTAGGGCATATTTATACTTAAATCATCTCCTGGTGCTTAGGTGGCTGGAAAAGCAATGGGAAAACCACTTTCAGAGTGGTCAGGTTTGACTAAAGTCCTTCAAGGATTTTGAATTGATCCAAGCATTCTGGAAAGTAATTTCCTACTATACCCAAGGGACTATAAAACTATACATGCCCTTTGACCTAGCCACTACTGGATCTATATCCCAAAGAGATCCAAAAAAGTGAGAAAGAACTTAATTGTATAAGGGTATTTATTTTTTTCAATATTTTTTTTTATTTTTCAAAATACAAACATAATTTTCAACATTCACCCTTGCAAAACCTTGTATTCCAAAATTTTTCTCCCTTTTTCCTCCCTTATCCTAGATAGCAAGTAATCCAGTATAGGTTAAACATCTGCAATTCTTCTAAATGTATTTCCATATTTGTCATTTTGGGCAAGAAAAATTAGACCAAAAGGCAGAAAGAAAACATGAGAAAGAAAACAACAAAAAACAAAGGTGAAAATACTATACATCGGTCCACATTCAGTCTCTATAATTATCCTTCTGGATTCGGGAATCTCTTTCTATCACAAGTCTATTAGAATTGTCTTGAATCACTTCATTGTTGAAAAGAGCCAAGTCCATCACAGTTGATCATCACATAATCTTATTGTTGTTGTGTACAAGGTTCTCTTGGTTCTTTTCATTTCATTTAGCAGCAGTTCATGTAAATCTTTCCAGGCCTTTCTGAATTCAGTCTACTGATCATCTCTTAAAGAACAAAAATATTCTATTACATTTATATACCATAACTTACTCAGCCATTCCCCAACTTATGGGTATCCATTCAGTTTCCAGTTTCTTGCTACTACAAAAAGGGCTTCCACAAATATTTTTGCACATTTGGGTTCTTTTCCTTGTTTATGGTATCTTTGGGATACAGATCTAGTAGTGACACTACTAGATCAAAGGGTATGTACAGTTTTATAGTCCTTTGAACATAGTTTCAAATTGCTCTCCAAAATGGTTGGATCAATTCACAACTCCACCAACAATATAGTAGGGTCCCAGTTTTCACACATCCCTTCCAACATTTATCATTATTTTTTCCTCACATTTTGGCCAATCTGAGAGATGTAAAAATGGTACCTCAGAGTAACTTGGGGAAAACAAGATGGCAGGAAATACAGAGTTAATAAATTTAACTGTGAATGTGAATGGGATGAACTCTCCCATAAAATGGAAGTGCATAGCATACTGGATTAAAAAACAGAATCCTACAATATATTGCTTACAAGAAACACATTTAAAGCAGAGTGATACATTCAGAGTAAAGATAAAAGGTCAGAGCAAAACCTATTATGCTTCAGTTAAAGTAAAAAAAAAGGGGGTAGCAATCTTGATCTCAGATCAAGTAAAAACAAAAATAGATCTAATTAAAAGAAGTAAGGAAGGAAATTCCATCTTACTAAAGAGCTTCATAGATAATGAAGCAATATTAATATTAAACATATATCACCAAGTGTTATAACATCCAGATTCCTACAGGAGAATTAAAAGAGCTGCAAGAAGAAATAGAGAGCAAAACTATACTAGTGGAGGGTCTCAACCTTGTTCTCTCAGAACTGGATAAATCAAACCACAAAATAAATAAGAAAAAAGTTAAGAAGGTAAAAAAGAATTCTAGAAAAGTTAGGTATGACAGATCTTTGGAGAAATTTGAATCAAGACTGAAAGGAATATACTTTTTTCTTGGCATTGCGTAGAACCTATACAAAAATTGACCATTTATTAGAACATAAAACCCTCAAAATCTAATGCAGAAAGGCAGAAATAGTAAATACATTTTTCAGATCATGATATAATAAAAATTATATGCAATAAAGACTAGAGGAAAATTGATCAAAAAATACTTGGAAATTAAATAATGTAATCCTAAAGAATGAGTGGGTGAAACAACGAATCACATACATAATTGATAATTTCATCCAAAAGAATAACAATAATAAGACAACATAACAAAACTTATGGGTTTCAGCCAAAGCAGTACTTAGGGGAACTTGCATAAAATAGGGAAAGAGAAGATCAATGAATTGGGCATACAACTAAAACACTATAAAAAGAACAAATTAAAAACCCCCAATTAAAAACCAAATTTGAGATTCTGAAAACAAAAGGATACATTAAGAAAACTGAATGTAAAAAATTTATTGAATTAATAAACAAAAGTAAGAATTTATTTTATGAAAAAGCTAACAAAACAGATACACATTTGTTAATTTGATTAGAAAAAGAAAACAAGAAAATCAAATTGTTAGTATCAAAAATGAAAAGTTTACTAATGAAGAGGAAATTAGAGCAATAATTAGGAATTATTTTGCCCAACTATATGTCAAGTGGAGTGGAAGATATTTATAAAAATATAGATTTTCCAGATTAACAGAAGAGGAAATAAATTACTTAAATAATCCCATTTTAGAAAAAGAAATTGAACAAGCTATTAATCAACTTCCTAAGAAAAATATTTGCAGGCCTAGATGGATTTACATCTGAATCCTACCAAACATTTAAAAAAACTATTAATTCCAATATTATTCAAACAATTTGGAAAAATAAGGAAAGAAGGAGTTCTACCAAATTCCTTTTATGGTACAGATATAGTGCTGATACCTAAACCAGGTAGGGAAAAGGGGAGAAAGAAAATTATAAACCAATTTTCCTAATGAATATTAATGCAAAAATCTTAAATAAGACATTATCAAAGAGATTGCAGCAAGCTATCATCAGAATAATATACCATGACCATGTACGGATATACACCTATATGTATATACCATATAGGAATATAGGGCTCATTCAATATTGGAAAAAGTATTAGCATAACTGACTATATCAATAACCAAACTAACAAAAATCATATGATTATATCAATAGATGCAGGAAAAAGCATTTGACAAAATCCAATACCCATTCCTATTAAAAATACTAGAGAGTATAAGAATAAATGGACTTTTCTTTAAAATGATGAATAGCATCTATTTAAAACCATCAGCAAGCACCATATGTAATGGGGACACTAGAACCATTTCCAGAAAGATCAAGAGTGAAACAAAGTTCCCCACTATCACCATTAATATTCAATATTGTATTAGAAATGTTAGCTTTGGCAATAAGAGAAGAAAAAAGATTAAAGGAATTAGAATAGGTAATGAGGAAACCAAAATTATCAATCTTTGCAGATAATATATACTTAGAGAATGCTAGAAAATCAACTGAAAAAAATTATGAGGAACAATTCACATCTTTAGCAAAGTTGCAGGATATAAAATAAATCCACATAAATCATCAGCATTTTTATAACATTTTTATAACTAACAAAGTCAGCAGCAAGAGATACATTTTTAATAATGTAAATAATATAAAATATTTGGGCCCTTACCTGCCAAGGCAAAGTTAGGAACTATATGAAGATGAGTATAAAACACTTTCTACACAAATAAAGTCAGATTTAATCCATTGGAAAAACATCAAGTTCTCGAGGATATGCTGAGCTAATCTAATAAAAATGACAATATTACTGAAAATAATCTAATTATTCATTGCCATATCAATCACACTTCCAATAAATTACTTTATAGAGCTAGAAAAAAATAGCAAAGTTCATCGGAAGAACAAAAGATCAAAAATTTCAGGGGAATTAATAAAAATTCATGAAAAAAATGCAAACATTAATAAAAAAATGCAAAGGAAAGTTGGCTTAGCTATGCCAGACCTAAAACGATATTATAAAGCCGCAATCGTCAAAACCATTTGGTACTGGCTAAGAGTAGTCAATCAGTGGAATAGGTTAGGTTCATAGGACAAAATAGTCAATGACTATAGTAATCTAGTGTTTGGCAAAATCAAAGGGCCTAGCTTTTAAGATAAGAACTCATGATTTGACAAAAAACTGCTGGGAAAAATGGAAATTAATATGGCAGAAACTAGGCATTGACCCACACCTAACACTCTATGTCAAGACAAGGTCAAAATGGCTTTATGATTTAGACATAAAGAATGATATTAGAGGGGCAGCTTAGATGTCACAGTGGATAGAGCACTGGCCCTGACATCAGAAGGACTTCAATTCAAATCCAGTTTCGGGCACTTAATACTTCCTAGCTGCATGCCCCTGGACAAGTCACTTAACCCCAATTGCCTCAGAGGAAAAAAAAAAGAATGATATCAGAATTAGAAGAACAAAGAATAGTTTACCTCTCAGATCTGTGGAGAAGGAAGGAATTTGTGGCCAAAGAAGAACTGGAGCTCATTATTGAATACAAAATGGATAATTTTGATTATATTAAATTAAAAAGATTTTATACAAACAAAACCTATGCAGACAAGACTAAAAGGGAAGCATTAAACTGTGAAAAAAATTTTACATTCAAGGATTCTAATAAAGGCCTCATTTCTAAAATATATGGAGAACTGACTCAAACTTATAAGGATTCAAGCCGTTCTCCAATTGATAAATGGATATAAATTGATTCAATGGATATAAACAATTTTCAGATAAAGAACTGAAGCCATTTCTAGTCATATGAAAAAGTGCTCTAAATCACTTTTGATCAGAGAAATGCAAATTAAGACAACTCTGAAGTACCACTACATGCTTCTCAGATTGGCTAAAATGAAAGGAAAAGATAATGAATGTTGGAGAGGTGTGAGAAAATGGGACACTAAAACATTATTGGTGGAGTTGTGAACTGATTCAACTATTCTGGAGAGCGATTTGGAACTATGCCCAAAGGGCTATCAAACAGCATACCCTTTGACTCATCAGTGTTTCTTCTGAGCTTGTATCCCAAAGAGATCATAAAGGAGGGGAAAAAACCCATATGTGCAAAAATGTTTGTTGCAGCCCTTTTTTGTAGTGGCAAGAAACTGGAACCTGAGTGGATGCCCATCAGTTAGAGAACGGCTGAATAAGTTATGGTATATGAATGTTATGGAATATTATTGTTCTATAAGAAATGATCAGGAGGATGATTTCACAGAGGCCTGCAGAGACTTATAAAAACTGATGCTAAGTGAAGTAAGTAGAACTAGGAGAACATTGTACAAGGTAACAGCAAAATTATACCATAATCAATTCTGATGGATGTGGCTCTTTTCAACAATGAGATGATTTTCCCAGTTCCAAAGGTATTGTGATGAAGTGAGCCTTCTGCATCTTGAAAGAGGGTTGTGGGAACTGAGTATGAATCACAAGATAGTATTTTTACTCTTTTGTTGTTGTTTGCTTGCATTTTGTTTTCTTTTTCATTTTTTCCCTTTTTTATTTGATTTTTCTTGTGCAACATGATAATTGTGGAAATATGTATGGAAGAATTGCACATGTTTAATTTAAATTGGATTACTTGTCATCTAGGGAAGTGGGTGGGGATAAGAGAGAAAAAAATTGGAACACAAGGTTTTGCAAGGTTGAATATTGAAAATTATCCACACATATATTTTGAAAATTAAAAAAAAACTTTAATAAAAAAGAAAGAAATGATGAACAGGATGCTTTCAGAGAAAAAAAATCTGCAAAAACTTCCATCAGCTGATGCTGAGTGAGATGAGCAGAACCAAGATAATATTGTTCAGTAAAAGCAATATTGTGTATGATGAACAATTGTGAATGACTTTTCTCATCAAGAAAATCCTAAAAAATCATGCTAAAAATGCTATTTGTCTCTAGACAAAGAGGTTATGGAGTCTGACTATAGACCAAAGCATACATTTTTAAAATCTTTTCTCCATTTTTCTTTCCTTCTTTTTCAAATTTTCTTCCACAAAATGATTAATATGGAAATGTGTTTTACATGATTACATATATATAACTTATATCAGATTATCATTCCAGGAAGGGAGAAGAAAGAGATAGAGAGAATTTGTGACTTAAATTGTTTTTTGAATGTTAAAAATGTTTTACATGTAAATGGAGGGAAATAAAATATTATTTTAAAAAATACAGTGCTTCAAGTCTGAATAGCTGAAAGGTTAAATTTCCTCCTTGTCTAGATGATCTCTTGTCTTTTCCACTTAAGAAACAATGTAAGGATCTCTGTTCTTAGTGGTAATATGGGGATGTAAGGGACAAGCTGATTCCTTATAAGGATCCATATTTTTTTAATTTTTCATTAGACATGTTTGACTCCAAAGGGCTCAAATTTGGAACAATATAACAAAGTTAAATTTAGGGAAATCATCCTAATCATTAGAACCATCAACACCTTTAGAGTATAATGTCCCCTCATTGGACATCTTTCTGCAAAGTGGTCAGAATCAGGCTTTGGGTATATTATAAAAACTATTTCTGTTGAAGTATGGTTTGGATGAATTGATCTCTCAGGTCCCTTCAAAAATCTTAAATTCTGTGACTAATGGATAGTGATTCTGTTGTCCATAAATTGGGTGACTCTCAGGAGTCAGCTAGGTGGTGAAGAAGAGAATGTTGGAATTGGAGTGGAGAAGGCCTAAATTTAAATCTT
Organism: Myrmecobius fasciatus; assembly: GCA_023553655.1. Classification (NCBI taxonomy): domain Eukaryota; kingdom Metazoa; phylum Chordata; class Mammalia; order Dasyuromorphia; family Myrmecobiidae; genus Myrmecobius; species Myrmecobius fasciatus. The sequence goes on along the minus strand of JAJPUD010001920.1, from coordinate 233,842 downwards.
ACCTCAGGAAATAATTGCTGTGTGAATTTGGACAAATCACTAAACCTCCCCCATCCTTCATTTCCTGATCTGTAAAATGGATTAATAATACTACCTTATAGGGTTTCTATAAAAAGCAATGTGATACACCTGTCAGATTGGCTAAGATGACAGGAAAAGATAATGATGAATGTTGGAGACACTGATACATTGTTGGTGGAACTGTGAACACATCCAACCATTCTGGAGAGCAATTTGGAACTATGCTCAAAAAGTTATCAAACTGTGCATACCCTTTGACCCAGCAGTGTTTCTATTGGGCTTATATCCCAAAGAAATCTTAAAGGAGGGAAAGGGACCCACATGTGCAAGAATGTTTGTGGCAGCCCTTTTTGTAGTGGCTAGAAACTGGAAATTGAATGGATGCCCATCAATTGGAAAATGGCTGAATAAACTATGGCATATGAATGTTATTGAATATTATTGTTGTGTAAGAAATGACCAGCAGGATGATTTCAGAGAGGCCTGGAGATACTTGCATGAACTGATGCTGAGTGAAATAAGCAGAACCAGGAAATACTATACACAGCAACAAGACTACACAATGATCAATTCTGATGGACATGGTTATCTTTAACAATTATGTGATTCAAACCAGTTCCTATTGTTCAGTGATGAAGATAGTCATATACATCCAGAGAGAGGCCTGTGGGAACTGAGTGAGACCACAACAGCAATTTCACTTTTTTTGTTGTTGTTTGCTTGCATTTTATTTTGCTTCTCTTTTTTTCTTGTGTGGCATGATAATTGTATACATATGTGTACATTGCATTTATCATACATTTCTACTATGTTTAACATATATTGTACTACTTGCCATCTAGGGAAGGGGGTGGAGGAAGGGGGGGAATTGGAATACAGGGTTTCGCAAGGACTAATGTTGAAGAATTGTCCACACATGTTTTGAAAAATAAAAAGCTTTAATAATTTTTTTTAAAAACAATGTGATAACATGTAATGGGCTTTTAAAACTTTAAAATGATATAAACAGTAGATTTTCATTAATTGTTTTATAAAGTCTTTGTGAACACTAAAATCACAAGAAAAAAGTATAAAAATTACAAAAATGTGCACTAAATACGCCACTAGAAGGACATTTGTTTACTGCATGAAAGCTGAGAAGAGGTGGCAAAAGGTTGCTTTGTTAGATCTCAGCTACATGAAGGATGTATGGGATAAACTAAGTGAAGACTCTCATAAGGATATGGCTTCAACCTATGCCTTAAATATGACTTGAGACTTTGTAATATCAAGTTAAGCTATAGCTAAAAGGTTGCAGGTATTCAGTTGTCTTGAATGTACATTCCCCTCCTGTTTTCTACCACCTCCTATTTTCCTTCTTTTAAAGGTAATTTTTCTTTTCTTTCTGGGGTAGATTTCTGCATTTAGAGTACAAGCCTGGACTCCCCCAGACAATGAGAGAAAAGGTCAAAGTGAGGTCTTTGTTCTATTTAGTCTTGTGCTTTGCAGTTTGTTGCTTTGCACTCCTTTAATTGATATCTTACTGGTTAGGAGTTACCCTTTCTCAGGAGATAGTAATAAATGCTTTTTTTGTTTTTTTCTTACTCTGAGAGTCTCTGATTTTAATTTGAATTCATTGTCCCACATAAGGGCAATTTAAAATTTTCATTTCTCTTTGCAAGTCCACAAATAACTGAATATCAATTGAATATTGATTTGGGGGTTAAAATAAATATTAGGGAGGTAAATTTGCAATTATGAAATACAGAAAATAATTATTGATAATAAATATTATCTTTATCTTTGTTTTCATGATCCTTTTCAGTTTTTGTTCTAATTCCTATAAAATCAAAAAAAATGTTAAAGAAGGAAGGTTCTTTTGAAAATCATCTTGTTTCAACATTTCATTTTACAAATGAGGAATCTAAGGCAGAAAAAAGTAAAGTGACTTTCCCACAATTACACATCTTGCCTATTCATCCAGTCAGCAGATTGTAGTCCTGTTCATTTAACTGACCAGGCTTCCAGGGGATGATTCACTTCATCTTAGTTTCAGATCACCTTTTGTCTATCATTATATTGATGAAGATATTTTTTGTTGATGTAAGGGATTGTAATGTTTATAAAGTTTGAGAGATAATTTCTGGGTAAATAGTCATTTTATTGATAAAGGTAGCATTTGAAGAAAAGAAGTCATGGCACTCTTTTTTTTTATTTTCCTTTTTTTTTTTTTTTTTACTTTGCGATCTTAGCTTGAGGTATTTGGGGTTAAGTGACTTGCCCAGGGTCACACAGCTGTTACGTGTCTGAGACCAGATTTGAACTCAGGTCCTCCTGACTTCAGGGCTGGTGCTCTATCCACTGCGCCACCTAGCTGCCCCTATGTCATGGCACTCTTGAATGCCAAAGACCCTCATGGTGGGCTCAAGACATATGCCTGTGGAAAAGTGGGGGTTTCAGAAGGTTACAATCAACTTTGACTGGTTAACAAACAATGAAAGATATATATAGGCTTCCCTATACCTTAAACTAAATTCCTTGCAAAATTGGGTAGGATCTGACCAAAATTGAGAAAAATTAATTTAATATCATACTAAGTAACATCCTCCAAAAGACCGGACTTGGGAAAGAGGAATATAGAAAAAAGGGGAATTCTAGATCTCCCCAAATCATTGGTAATCAAAAATCATTTCTCTCAGGATGGCTCCAAATAGATATGGACCCCTGTTTTCTCTGGACTTAATTTTTTTAGGCCCTGTCATTAATGAACATTTACAGTCACAGTAGGAACTTATATCTATTAAAATACTTACCTAACTTTTATATCAAAATCTGCCTCATCAAGTCAAATGAGACAGTTGTAAAGTGATTTGCAAAACAAAGCACTATGTAAATGATAACTATTAACATCATTATTATCTTCAGAAAGGAGTCATTAAATAGCCTATACAATTCATATCACATATTTAATTCACTCACATTCCCCAGAATATGAATCTCCTTATTTTGGAATTCATTCTCTTACTTATTTGAATTGAACAGATTTCTAGAACTCAGTAGTTTGGGGAAAATTGGGGAGAGTCCCTGTAGGATAAGAAGAAAGGTTTTTATTTTCTTGTTGTTTTTGAAATATTCTCTTTAAAACAACGATCTTTTCCACCTTCATGGGTCTGCATACATTCTCAGGTTTTGGATCAGCCAAGTATATATTTTCCAGAGGCCAATTCCTCCTGGAAGCAGGAGATGGCAAATTAACTTCAAAAGTGCCTGAGCCAGGTGGGGAGGTGAATGTAAAAGCTGAATTGTGATGCAAATGAACCGCTCCTGGTGATTTTGAAGCTGTCTCCTTAAGGGGAAGAAAAATTACATGGTGTAATAGTTCATTTTTCAATTTTGGCCCTGATTTGGCAGCTGCAAAGTCTGTGGTAGAGAATTCCCCACAAACTGGATCTGTGGTGTAACAAGTCAATGGTTCACTTATTATTAGAACATTGGATTGATGAAATGAAATGAATTTCTGCCCCTTTCCTCTTCCTTTTATTTTTTTTTAAAGGGATGGTAGAAGTGTCAAGTCTTTATGGGGTAATTTTCAATCTATTGTGTTTCAGAACAATTAAGTTCAGTGAGACTTGATCTATATGTGTATATATAGGCATGTTTATATATAGATATAGAGTACACGTCATACAATATAATCTAGACAATTAAAAGAATCAGTCTTGATCTCTCTATGTTCCATAAGATAGCTTTGCAGATAACTTTCCCCAGATGCAGGGTAATCTTTGCTTTGAATAATGTGCTTTCTGGAGAATATGAGTCCTCAGCTCTTTGGGGAAAGGATTTCTCATTAGTAGTCATACAAATGATTGTCTTTGGGTCTTAATGGTGCCTGATGTAGACTAGGTCACTCAGCCCCTCCATCTCCCATTGTGGAGATGTCTCGTTAATTCTGCCCAGTCCTTTCCCAGCATGATGGAAATTGACATGTTCTTATTGGTGGGAGTGACAAATAACTGGAGGAAATTAAACAGAGTGGATCAGCACTGCCTAAATGTATCCAGTCTTGTTCATAATTTATAGGATGCAGCAGGAGACAAGGAGTTTAGAAAGAGGCTGCTCCAGAGATGTCTTTGGAGAGGAATTTAAGGGTCCCTTGCTTTGCACTTCTGTTTCAGAATGGGCTCCACCTGGGTTGTCTGAAATTTAACAGAGCTAACAGCCAGACTGGCATGCCCTTAGCAAATGATGCTTTGCTCAAGCTGAAGCTGGAAAAAAAAAAAAAAAGACTTTGAATCCCCTCATGTCCTGAGGGGACATGATAGATAAAATTACTAAAGATCTCCTCTCTAGGACATCCAGTATCCTTCTGTTCCCAAAACCATTTTTGCTAAATATACCACCTTCCGTTCTTTCAAATTGTAGTGTTTTCTTTCTTAGCTATTATTGCAATCTGCACAATTGTGCCCAAAGTGAAAGCCTGAATTTGTTTATAGAAAGAAAAAGGGGTGATAGAGTGTGGAAGAGATGAGTATTTTATATGGCCTAAAATGGTCTCTGTCCGTCTTCATTCCAGCCTTCCTGATGGGATTTTTTCCCCTCTCTCTCCCTGCTTCCATTCAGAATCTAAGAGACCTAATTTTCATAAAAATTAAATATTGTCAGTCCTGTACTTTTCAGACCTGACCCAAGAGTTGTTTGACTGTCCTCAAACCCACTTGACAACCCTTGGCTGCTCATTAGCATGCCGGGTAAGCACGGTGAGCCTCTATAACCTTGATAAATTAAAAATTGGCTTATCAATATTCAATCAACCCACCTCATTTGTCCAAATGCCTGACTTCCTTTCTGGCAGATTTGAGTTAACAGGCACTACATAAGTAAATGGAATTAAAATTACATATTCTTCCCTTAAACCAAAATTAAATCAGTCTGTCCCTAATGTCAACTTAAGTTCTATAGTTAGGTAATAGGAGGATAATATATAGTGGCAGATACTGCATGGTAAAGTGTTAGTTTTCATTAGCTGTCAGGGCTTCCCCATCAGCGGAACAGCTAATTCAATGCTTCACTTGGAAATTGTGGGCATGGCAAGTTCAATCCGAATATGCCTATTGATATAAAAATTAAACATTGCTGAGCTGACTGCTTCCTTCTATAGTTTTATTTATGGGCTTTCAAGACATGAGAATGAAATGATTACCAAGCTCCATGTTTTGTGTGACCATAATTCTCTGGAGCTCTTCTGCTTTTTCCTCTCCAGCTAATTTGACTGAAATTAGCTGGTCCTTGACTAGCTAGACTTCTGCTTAGGTAAAAGCTCTTGGAACTAGTTCTTGCCCTGGTTCTGCTCTGTTAGGATACAAGAACAAAAAAGAGCTAAAACTTTTACTAAGAACAGGCAGGGACACACTGGACCAAAAGTACTCTAAGACCATTTCATCCCACTCTGAATTGGGACAGTTTGTTTCAGCAATGACCAATCTACCTGTTTGGTTCCAAAATTTTGACCTAAATGATTTGTAGATTAAGTTTTCCCTTTGATTTCTCCTGCTTAGCTATCTTGTCTTACTATCATCGTAAGGCTGAGTTCAGGGTCACATTTTTCTCACCTCATATCTTTCAGATATGAAACCTTTGTTTCCCTGGTTCATTTATTTTCTAGTGTATGTGTCCAGAAATCCCAGAAGGAACTAGTAAATATAACTCCTGTGGCATTTGAGTGTTATCTTCCTCAGAGTAGAAGCTATTCAGCTCAGTCTATTAACACCTCCCTCTCCATCTTGCACCAGTGTCAATTAGTTTATCCTTATGTGCTCTTCTCCTAGCAGGATCTTCCTTCAGTGGACCAGCCTTTGCCATTTCTGAATAAACTGTTTCCATTCTTCAGCTCTATAAATTAAGATATCAATTATTTAGAATGTGCATAGCATTGTAACATTAAATCATCAATTATAATAAGAGAATAATAAGGAAAAAGGGGGGAAACAAGAATTTATGAAGGACTTATTATGTGTCAAGGACTCTACTAAGTGCTTTACAAGTATTATTTCATTTGATCCTCTCAATGAGGTAGGTACCATTATTATTCCCATTTTACAGATGAGGAAATGAAGGTAGACAGAGATTAAGTGACTTGCCCAGAGTCACAAAGCTCATATATGTCTGAAGATGAATTTAAATTCAAGTCTTCTTGACTGCACACCCAGGGCTCCATGCATTGTACCATCTATCTACCATCATCTGAAAAGATAATTTTCAGAAAGGTTTTTAGCAAAAGTAGTAAACCCCTAGGAAAATTTCACCCACAGTACTTTTAGGGGATTGATGGATTAATATTATCTAGAAAAGAAAATTTTTTTCTCTTAGAATGTTAGCTCCCTGGGGGCAGGGACTGTTTGCCTTCTGATATCACTTAGATTTTGATATAAAATGAAGTCTCAAGACAATCAAGTGAATATTGATTAGAAGAAATTTAAGTAGAAACCAGATCTGGTGAGATGCAGGAGTTTTGTTCAAGTCAAAAAGCCTTTCCTAAAACCAGATCATGATGATGGAGGCCATGTGCAATCACTGGTCTTTGGTGGTTGATGTTTTGATTGGTGGTTGAAATTTGATTGACTTTTAAAGTTTTCATTCACATTTATATAATTTTACTTAATATATAGTTTGCTCTCCTGATTCTCTTTTTCTCCTATGAAATAACATGAGAGATACAGAGACACAAAGGAAAGAGATATTCTAACCTACTGATTTCAGTAAAAATCCCCTAGAGTAAGCATTTATATTCTGGGCTTCTTTGCCCACCAAAAAGTTCTGTGAACTTGAATGGGAAAAAATAGCTCTTTTTTTACCTTCACTAGACATGGGTCTTCTTTGTAATCTTTTGTATTTTATTTTACGAATTCCAAAGCAATCTTTTGAGAAGGGGTCCACAGACTTTGCTAGATTGCCAAAAGGTTCCATGATCCCAAAGTGTTAAGAAACCCTGCCTTCCAGGAGGAATTTAGAATTCTTCATCAGAACCTAGAGATCTTTCTCAGAACAGTTCCCTTTAGAAGATGATTTTCTAGGTAGAATTTTTCAGTCACTCATTAGTCTGTTTTACCTGCATCAGAGGCAGTGACACCTTCCTGGAGTTGCAGAGGTGCATGACAAATTCCCCAGGGACTTTTGGAAGGGTTTTGGTAGGGTAGACATTGCACTTTTCCATGCTTTTCCTGATCACAAGCAGAGAGTGATTACAGATAGTTCTACACATTCCCAGTCCAGTCTTCACATGGTTGAATGTTTCCTACCTCCACCAGGAATCTGATTTATTCTCACTCACAATTTTTCAGTACTCTGGACTTTAGAGTCTGTTAATCATTCCCCAAATCATCTATTCTTTGATGAGTTACTCAAATTCATGTTATCTAAAATGTAGGCCAGTGATAGCAAAAAAAAATTTCTTCCATGTTCAATAGTCATACAAAGAGAGTCAGAACAGGCAAACAGACAGAGACCAGCAGACAAATAAAGAAAAAGAAAAATAGATACTGAAGCAGGCAGACAGAGACAGTGACTATGAGAAAAAAAAAAGAGACAAAAGACCATTATTTCTGTCTGCTTCATGCTATCCAAATAGGAGAAATAGGGTCGGAAGAAAAAAGGAAGATTTCTTCAACATAAGTCATTCTAGTATAGTAGAAAGAGAAAGAGAACTAAACTGAAAAAGCCAGGATGCTTGAATTGTATTCCCAATTCTCACAACTAGCTCCATGACCTGGGGAGTCTTCACTTTTTGGAAGTCTCTACAATTCCTCATTTTTAAAATGAATGGGACTCAATTACTTCTAAGCTGGTAATCCCTCCATATCCAGCATTCTATTGTTCTCTATAAAGTTTAATAATAATAATAAAATAATTTATATAGTGCTTTAAAACATACAAAGTACTTTACAAAAATCTCATTTTATCCTCATAACAAACTTAGGAGATAGGTACTAGCATTAATATCAGTTTAAAGATGATGAAATGGAAAATCAGAGCCTTGAAGTGACTTCTCCAGAATCATCCAGTGAGCTAATGGTATAATCAGTGTTAGAAAGCAGATCTCCTAACTCAGAATCATAAAACAATAGATCTGGAAACACTCTTAGGGATCATTCATTTCAAATTCCTCATTTTTACACATGAAGAAGCTATGAGTTTTTCCACTCAATATTTTTCTGATGCATATTTAATAAAAGGCAGAGTGGTATGTGCATATGTGTGACTAGGGGTAGCCTATTGATTGATACTAGAAAGAAAAGGGCTTGTTTTAATTAAAATGATAATGTTCTAGGTTTTTTTTTAACCTTATAATTACAAGAGGTTGTTTAATTGCTTCATTCCCTCTTGCTTAGACCATTGACTATGGGGTTAGATCAGAAGTTCTTCTTAGGAGTTACTGCAGGTCCCAATATGAAATGTCATAAATTCTTCCTGGGCCACTAAGGTAATAATAAATCATTCTCAGCAATGGCACCCTACCATACAGAAAGCTTTTTCAGTCTTTTCCAAGTCCTTTTTATTTCCAAGGATTTATTCTGACGATGAAGGCATCTGGCCTATTGCAACTGTTGAACTGTGTCTTGGACAGAGGGACAAAATTAGCTCCATCTTTAGTAAGAATTCTCTTAGAGGGTATTTTCCAGTATGGTTTTGGTTTGCCCACAATTCTATCACAGAACTTGTGGGTCTTTGGAGAATTTTACCAAAACAACAGTCTCATAAGATAATAATAGCTAACATTTAAATGCTATTTATTATATGTCTAGCACCATGGTAAATGTGTTACAATTATTATTTATATTATTTATAATTATTAATAATTATTACAATTAGATTCCTTGCACTGTAATGTGAAGATTGAATCGACACTATTGGGAACGGTCAAGGAATGGATACATAGAGTATTTCAAATATGATTTTTAATTAGCATCTTGCAGTTCTGTTTCATTAAATGACCTTTGCTTTAAATTTATGTGTCATCTGACTTGGTCTAGAAAAAAGGCATACTTTGGTGGAGGTTCAGAGCTATGGTTTTGAATAGGCAATAATTCCCAGTGGTGCCATGTACCTGAATAAAACTGAAAGTGGGTCTCAGGCTACATTCAAACCATCTTTAAGTGAGAAGCCATTTAGAATTTGATGTTTTATTAATTAACAATCCTCTAAAAAAATTTTAGAAATTAATTAGGCCCCTTTTCTCACATGATAGATTGTCTTGATCTTTTCTTCTCTTCTGCCCCAGAGTTCCTATTATTTCTCCATGTACCTTTCCCCCTTATTTCTGTATCTGTATTCTAATCATCTTTCATAGCTCAGTTAAGTACTCACCTTAGTCATGAAACTTTTATTGACCATTCCAATGTTGGGGCCTACCAAATACCCTTCAAACTTTTCTAGAGCTGAATTCAACCTTTAAAGTCCTGCAGACATGGAGATGTGATGATTATGGCTTCTTCTCTTCTATTCATCATAGCATCTAGCAAAAGATGGGCACAGAGTGGGTATTCAGAAAACATTTATTCAGTGGGGACCAAAGGACATTAAATTCATTTCCCTTTAGAACCATCCTTCCCAATAGAGAAATATGGGAAGACTGCTCTTTTGAATATGTAAAAAAAATGGCAGACTCCAATCCCCAGTTCTACGACTGGTCTTGGCTATGTCCAATTTCCTTCTTGAGATGTGCATTCTTCTTGATAAATCCTGTGTTCTTGTCACTAGGGACATCTTTCTTCCCCTGTATTTGTGAAATCATCTGCAAATGCAATTCTTTTAAGTGATACCATATTTTTATTCAATAACACCTTGAAAAATTGTGTTTACAAATCCCAAACCGAAGACATTAATAAAAAAAGAAAGAAGTAAGGCAACTATTTGTGGTATTTCACTTAGTCATTGACACTGCTAAACTTCTACTGATTGCTTTTAAATTCCAAGGGAGCTCAAAACCTTTTTTAAAAAAAATTGTGGCCTCCTTGCAACCAAAATTACTTCTACCCAGGGATGTCTCATGCTATTAATATTCACATTTGTTTGGGCATCTGGAAAAGAAAAGCATTTTGAGTGTATTTGATCTGATTTGAAGTCTCTTCCCCCGGAGTCTTTCACAGCCTAGGTTAGAAGCCAGAAAGCCCATGGCAGAGCTGAGCGGGAAAGCTCAATTATTAGAATGCATTGTTTGCTGGAGTTAGGATAAATGATTGAAGGAGAAAATTGGTCTTTATTTTTTTAATTAATTAATCAGAGTTTAGCAGACTTTACTCCCCCAACCTATACCCCACAAAATCACCCTTGGAGACCAATGAAAGCAGCCACAGTGAGATTTTGGATGGAAAAATACAATATTTTCATAGAGTCTCTTGACATGATATCCATGTGTTCCTTTGGAAACATACCAAAGGTTAATAGAAGCCTTGCAAAATAGAGGATAATTGAGACCATATGGGAGGGGGCTGTATTAGCTGAGATGCTAAGTTCAGTTTCCAATTTGTGGGTTTCCAGGAGAAATTACACTGAATCATAAAGTGTGGTACCCAAGCACACTAGTGTGTCAGGCAAAGTGGTCTAGCCTCTGGGCATTGAGTATTTAGTACAGGTTTGATTGGGAATACATTAGAATCAGACCACTTAGCTCCATCCTATGATTCCCCGAGAGTCTGCCTCTAATATTATTCAAAGTAAAGATATAATAATGATATAAGACCCTGCCTTTTCTGATACCTCATAAAGTCCTGCTTAACATCTCTTTAGGAAGAAACAAGGCTCTCCACAGTTTGATATCACTTTATTTCATTCATTCACTGCAAGTTTCTCTATACTTCAGATAAAAAGAACTTATTTTTTCAGCTACCTACTTCCAAATAGACTTGTACTTTCTCTTTGTCTTTGCTCCAATTACTTTCAATTCAGGCCTCCATTCTTCTCATCACCTTTGAATAACTGCATGACCTTTGAAGCATATTCATATGTACCTTTCTAATGTGTGCACTTATCATGTGATAATCTTGTATTGTGGTCATCCGCACTAGGGTTTCATTTCACTCCTGGACTGAAAGTTCTACTAGAATGGAATTACTTTATCTGACTTTTCTACCTTCTCCAGCATCCAGCATATTGTTTCACATATAGCTGATGCTTAATCAACATTTATTGAATGAATTAATGTATTAAAACCATTTTAAGGTATTTATATTTTCAACCTAAACTATCTTTTCAAAAATTTCTTAAGTCACCGGCATTCAAAGTAGAATTTTAGTATTTGTCCTAAATTCTGATTTCATCCCAGTAGGTTCCATGCAATAAACATTTATAGATGCCCACCTTGGGCAAAGCAAGAAGCAGCAAGGGAAGATGTAATTGGTTAAGAAAGACTTGAGTTCATATTTGGCTTCTAACTGGTTCTGCCAAGTCCCTGGATTTCTCAGCATCCTAGGCAGCAATTTAAGATTATAGGTTACAGAGTTGCTGCGAGTCTACATATGTGAATGGAGTTTCCACAATAGAAATTTTGTATAACCATTGAAATCACAAATCTGAACCACTCCCCTCCCCATCCTTCACCTCCTATCCTCCTTACTCCTTTCCCCAGATGCATTGTGCTAGGTACTGGGAGTACTAAACACAAAACAAAAACCAAAAAAGAATCTTGTTTGTAGGATCTTATGTTTTATTAAATTCATCTCCTTCAAGAGACTTGGAGAGACATTTACATATGTGGGGATTGATTTGATGATCAAGACTAAATTAAATCTGGTTGTACCTTCCAAATCCTTATTGACTTAATTCCTACTTCTGCAGATCCTTTTAATTTCAGGTTAAAGAGAGCAAAACATTTCTAGTTTCTGTTCATATTCAATATATACTATATAAATTCAACTGTATGAATTGGATTGACCATGGTGAGATATTCCAGAACACTTGTCTTTTAAGTAGCAATGTGTGTGAAAGAGAACCAAAAGATACCTGCTTGATATCTCTTTACCTTCAAGAAATCTGTCCAATAATAATTATGAAAAGAATTTTGAAGCAAGTTTCTTTAATGAAGGCCTTATTTCTCAAATGTGTAGAGAATTAAGTCATATTTATAGAAAATAAAAGCCATTCCCCAACTGACAAATGATTAAAAGATATGGATTATGCCCAAAGAGCTATAAAATCATTCATACCTTTTGACCTAATAATACCACTACTAAACATGAATTCCTAAAGAGATTTTAAAAAAGATAAAAGGACATATATGCATAAAATATTTATAGCAGCTCTTTTCTTAGGGCAAAGAATTGGAAATAGGGGGAATGCCCATCAATTAAGGAATGGCAAAATAAATTATTGGATGTGATTATGATGGAATACTATTGTTCTATAAAAATTGATGAACAAGATGCTCTCAGAAAAACCTGGAAAGTTCCATGAGCTTATGCAAAATGAAATGTACTGTGTACAAAGTAATAGCAATGTTGTGGGATAATCATCTGTGAATGACTTTGCTATTCTCAAAAATGCAATGATCCAAGACTGCTCTGGAAGATTTACAATGAAAAATGCTACCCATACCCAAAGAAATAACTGCTTATAGCATGCTTTTTTAAACTTTATTTTTCTTATTTTCTTATTTGTTTTTTTGGGGGATAGGAGATCTGTATTTTCTTTCACAACATGAATTTTATGAAAATGTTTTGCATAACTTCATATGTGCCTTTTCAATGGGGGGAGAAGAAAGGACAGAATCTGGAACTCAAAGTTTTAAAAACAAATATAAAAATTTGTTTTAAATGTAACTGGGGAAAAATAAAATATTAAATAAAAAAGATCTGTCAACACTGAAATAGGAAAATTGAATAAATTAATAGATGTATGAAATCAATGAAAATCTAGCAAGTGCTTATCATGTATCAAGCACTATTCTAAAACCTGAAAATACAAAACAAAAAGACAGCTTTCAATCTTTACTCTAAGGATCAGGTGGTATGGGGGAATGGGTATATTCATAGTCTTGGGGTCAAGAATACCTAGATTTGATCCTTATCTTTGACACTGACTAACTTGATATCCATGAAAAATCACCTAACCTGTGTCTCAGTCTTCTCATACATAAAATGGGTATATCTGTAGTATAATATAAGGAGGGTTATTATGAAGCTCAGATAAAATATACACATACATATGTGTGTATTTGTAATGCTTTGTTATCTTTGAAGTATATTTATATGATATATATATATATGTCTGTACATATTCAACTATAGAGAGACAGAGAAAGAGAGAGAGAGAAAGAAAGAGAGAAAGAGAGAGAGAGAGAGAGAGAGAGAGAGAGAGAGGAAGAGGGCGAGATTGATTTTCTTAGTAATTCCTATCTTTTCATCCAAGTTTCTTCACTATTAAAGCTTTTTTCTATGTTCATTGGCTCTGATTCTGCATAAGCATCAATACATATTTTAGCTATGCACAGAGGTTATATCAGTGGTGTTGGGGGCGGCTCTGGACTGGGCTTGCCTGAGTGGCCTGCCTTCGGGTACTGGGATGCCTCTGAATGGGCTGGCTCCACCCTCAGGGCAGGACTTGGGAGGAGTGGAACCGCCTACAGGGAGGGGTGGGGCCAGAAAAGGGAGATAAAAAGAAGGCACAGAGGCTGTGGGAGTTGAGCAGTTGGAAGTTCCAGGAACGAGAATAAAGAAGTTAACCTCTCCTCAGGTGCTCTGCCTGGTTTATTCTCCCCTCCACTAGGGTGGGGTGCCAGAGACGTCTGAAGACCCTGGATTAGGGTGAGTAGAGGGCGGTGGCTGGGGACCCCAATAGGACCCACAGCACAGTGGAACTACCTACAAAACTTCCTTATATCCTCAGTAGCACTACTCTTTAAGAATATAACTCTACCAAATTTCTGGTACCCACTGGGTTCCAAAGTGGAATAAATACACTCAAAAGCATTGCCATAAGTATAAATTTTTCCTCTAATGCTTACTACCTGTGTGATCTTGGTTAAGCTAGTGTTAAGTGACTCCCTGAACCTCAGTTTCCACAAATGGTTGTTGGACTAGATAACTTTTGAGGCAAAAGAAACTCAGAAAACTCTAGTTATGCTCTGCTTTCCTGGCTCCAGGGAATTATGAAATTCTCCAAATTGAACTTAACTCATATTGCAAAGGATAACATGTAGTATAAAGTTGTCATTATATGGCTTGAAGAGAGGCAGAATTGATATGTCCTCCAACCTTTCTCCAAGATCAACTTTAGTTCCTACAGGAGAAAACTTGCAAGAAGTTCAGAAATTTGGTTCACTCTGTTCACTTCATAAAAAGAGATTAATGGGCTAGGAATATATCTCTACTCCCTTAAATGTTGTTAGTCTGAGAGATTTGGTTTTCAGGCTCAATCTAATTTGTGATCATGGTTTTATTATTGAGAAAAACAGGGACCCAAGTTTCATATCCAATGCTTAATTCCCTTTTCACTAAAAGCAATTTTCATAATAAGCATAATAGATAATCAAAAACTTATCAATATAAATTAAATAGTAAAAACAAAAACAGAAAAACAAATTTGATAAAATATGCACAGGAAAATATATTCCAGACAATACATAGTGAAAGAGCTCTCCCACTGCGGGAACAAGGTAATTCAGTTCAACCAAGAAAGAGAGCCCTAAAATTAAGATAACTATGAGATATCACTACACACCTGTCATATTGGCTAAGATGACAGGAAAAAATAATGATGAATGTTGGAGGGGATGTGGGAAAACTGGGACACTGATACATTGTTGGTGGAATTGTGAACACATCCAACCATTCTGGAGAGCAATTTGGAGCTATGCTCAAAAAGTTATCAAACTGTGCATGCCCTTTGACCCAGCAGTGTTTTTATTGGGCCTATATCCCAAAGAAATCATAAAGGAAGGAAAGGGCCCCACATGTGCAAGAATGTTTGTGGCAGCCCTTTTTGTAGTGGCTAGAAATTGGAAACTGAATGGATGCCCATCAATTGGAGAATGGCTGAATAAATTATGGTATATGAATGTCATGGAATATTATTGTTCTGTAAGAAATGACCAGCAGGATGATTTCAGAAAGGCCTTGAGAGACTTGCATGAACTGATGCTAAGTAAAATGAGCAGAACCAGGAGATCATTATACAAGACAACAAGACTATACAATGATCAATTCTGATGGACATGGCTCTCTTCAACAATGAGATGATTCAAACCAGTTCCTATTGTTCATCAATGAAGGTAGTTATATACATCCAGAGAGAGGACTGTGGGAACTGAATGTAGACCACAACATAGCATTTTCATGCTCTCTATTGATGTTTGCTTGCATTTTGTTTTCCTTCTCAGGTTTTTTTTTCTTTCTAGATCCGATTTTTTTTGTGCAGCAATATCACTATATAAATATGTATACATATATTGGATTTGTCATATATTTTAACATAATTAATATGTATTGGACTACCTACCCTCTAGGGTAGGTGTGAGGAGGGAAGGAGGGAAAAATTTGAAACAAAAAGTTTTGCAAAGGTCAATGTAGAAAATGCATGTTTTGCAAATAAAAGTGTTTTAAAAAAAAGACAAAAAGAAAGAAAGAAAGAAAGAGAGCCCTAGATCAAACACAAAGTGAAATTCCCTTACTTCTCTAGTGCACCAAGCTGGAGATGGGGACGTAATGGAAAGTATCAACCCACTTCATAATGGCTTCTTTCCAATCTTTTCCTTCAGCAATCTGAAGAGGGTTTTCTATTTTCCGTCTTTTCTCTTAAAGCTGTAAGCCAACGGTATCTGAAGTCTAAAGAGACAACAACACAAAGAAAACTGAAAAGCTCTTCTTACTCTTGCCCAACTATTCCAAACCATCCACACAAGTGTGTTCATGAGGAAAGAAAAGTCCCAAACCATTGGGTTTAAGCTTTAGGGTTATATGCATATCTCCTGATCCTGACATTAGATGAGGCAAAACTGACAAAAGATTACTATTGGGAATATGAAAATTCTAATTTTAGCTATTCTTAATGGATGAGAGTAGGGCTGAATTTTATAAACAACTATATTGACAAAAACACACATTTATTCTCATGCTCCCATCAGATGTAATTAAATTTAAGTCAAATCAATATGTTATTTTCTTTAGTCAATCTAAAACACCACCCCTTCTCTCAATGTTAATAGCTCTCTCTTCTCCAAGAAACTCCATAATGAAAATTCAGTGTCATTCTTTGCAATAGCAGATTCTCAGTCGATTTTATGACTAGTGAAGGAAGGAACTATTCCACCTTCCTCTTATATTAGAAGCATGCTTACTGTTACATTTCACCTGTGTATGTGTGTCCCATGTATGTTTCTGTATTTTATAGTAAGTTAAAATTTTACATTTTATATTCTGTAATATAATTTTATTATTGATTAAGTTTCTAGGAAAAAAAGAAGAAACTTCTGCAATAGCACAATAAAATATTACAAAGGTCTTTACTTCTTTTTTTCTTTCATTTATGAACTAGATCTCTGCCTTCACTGATGTAGGGAATACCACCCAAGTAGATCAGCCTCTATCCCACAACTCATAGACTTAAAAAATTTGTTAGAGTTACTGAGCGGATCATAGGAACATGGATTTAGAGCCACAAGGAACCTTACAGGTCATTAAATCTACCTTTTCATTGTATAGATGAGGAAACTGAAGTTGAGAGAGATTAAGTGATTTGTTTAGAGTTACACGATGTCAACAAGACTGTGTAAAAGGTAAGACTTGTATCCTGGTGTTCTTTACTTTTATTCTGACTTACTACATTCTTGATATCCTTTTAAAAGCAATAATAGAAATTCTAAAAAGAAACCAACAAATATAACTACATTAAAAAAAAGTTCAAAGAAATGAGCCAACACAATAGAAAAAATAAATTTTTATGTATGTATAGTTGTATGAATAGTTGCATATATGCAAAAAAAGAATTTTTTGCCAAAAGAATATACTGAAACCACACCAATATTAGTATCAAAAACAAAGAATTTACTCAAGACATAATGAAATGGATAATAAAAACACCGAAGAACTATAAGGAAAAATATAAAGGAAAGGAAAAAATTAACAAAATATCATGAGATGAAATAGAAAAACTGGATGAACTAAGGATTATCAGGATATGAATATGTAGCACTTAATAAAATAGAATTATTCATGGAAATCATAAATGAATGAAGGAAATGCATTTAACTGCTTATTATGAGAAAAGCACCACGCAAAATGCGGAGGCTACAAATAGAATAGAGCTCAAGGAGTTCTTCTAATGAGGGGACAACATATATAAGAGGTTTCAACTGCAAGTCTGATGAAAAGGTCCTATGATTTTAGGATTCGGTAACAAGTTAGATGGTGATATATTTTCTTTGGTGTTATTTCTATTGGTAATCATTTCCATTTTAAATGTTGAACTACTTGACAATGCCAAGGAATTTAATGGCAAGAACTTTTTTTCCCATAGGTCTTAAATAGCTAGGACTGCAACACTTACAGGAATTGTTATCAAGTTTTATTTTTATAGGAGTTGTTTTCTGGGAGGACAGTGGTCTGGAAGAACAGTTAATAATACAGAGGATATTTCCGCTATCAGGAATCATGGACTTACCCGTCCAGTGATAACAATTGGTAAGCAGTTGGTTGTTGCAAGGAGACCCCCTTCTCTCCAATGGCTGCTAACTTCTTTTTTTATTTATTAATACTTTTTATTTGCAAAACATATGTATGGGTAATTCCTAAACATTAACCCTTACAAAGCTTTCTGTTACAAATTTTTCCCCCCTACTTCCCACCCCTCCCCTAGATGGCAGGATATCCACTACATGATAATTATGTTAGAATACTTAAGAAATCGAATATATGTATAGTTATTTCCACACATCATTTTTTGTGCAGGAGAAATCGTATCTACAAGAAATAATAATCCGATAAAAGAAATACAATGCTAGCAAACCTCAATAGAGAACATGAAAATGTTATGTTGTGGTCCACATTTCACATCCTTCTCTCTGGGTGTATATGGCTTTCTTCACTGAACAATTGGAATTGGTTTGAAGCATTTCATTGTTGAAGAGAGTCATGTCCCTTAGAACTGATCCTCATATAGTATTGTTGTTGCTGTGTATAATGATCTCCTGGTTCTGCTCATTTCACTGAGCATCAGTTCATGCAAGTCTCTCCAGGCCTCTCTGAAATTGTCCTGCTGGTCGTTTCTCACAGAGCAATAATATTCCACAACATTCATATACCAAAATTTATTCAGCCACTCTCCAATTGATGGGCATCCCTTCAGTTTCCAGTTTCTAGCCACTACAAAAAGAGCTGCCACAAACATTCTTGTACATGTGGGGCCCTTTCCTTCTTTTATGATTTCTTTGGGATATAAGCCCAATAGAAACACTGCTGGGTCAAAGAGTATGCACAGTTTGATAACTTTTTGAGCGTAGCTCCAAATTGCTCTCCAGAATGGTTGGATCTGTTCACAGCTCCACCAACAATGCATCAGTGTCCCAGTCTTCCCACATCCCCTCAAACATTCATAGTTATCTTTTCCTGTCATTTTAGCAAATCTGACAGGTGTGTAGTGGTACCTCACAGTTGTCTTAATTTGATTTCTCTGATCAATAGTGATTTGGAGCATCTTTTCATATGATTATAAATAGTTTTAATTTCATCATCTGAAAATTGTCTGTTCATATCCTTTGACCATTTATCAATTGGAGAATGGCTTGAATTCTTATAAATATGAGACAATTCTCTATATATCTTAAAGATGAGACCTTTATCAGAACCCTTAAATATAAAGATGATTTCCCAATTTGATGCTTCCCTCCTAATCTTGTCTGCATTAGTTTTGTTTGTACAGAAACTTTTAAACTTAAGATAATCAAAATTATCTATCTGGTGTTCAATTAAGAGTTCCAGATCTTCTTTGGACATAAATTTATTCCATCTCCACAGGTCTCAGAGGTAAACTATCCTATGTTCCTCTAATTTGGTTATAGTATCACTCTTAATATCTAGATCATGAACCCATTTAGATCTTATCTTGGTGTGCGGTGTTAGGTGTGGGTCCAGCCTTAATTTCTTCCACACTAGTTTCCAATTTTCCCAGCAGTGTTTGCCAAATAGTGAGTACTTATCCCAAAAGCTGGGGTCTTTGGGTTTATCAAATACTAAATTGCTATTATTATCTAGCTTGTCCTGATATCCTGTCCTATGCCACTGATGGACTGCTCTGTTTCTCAGCCAGTACCAAATGGTTTTGATGACCGCTGCTTTATAATATAGTTTTAGATCTGATATAGCAAGGCCACCTTCATCTGTCTTTTTTTCATTAATTCCCTTGAAATTCTTGACCTTTTGTTCTTCCAAATGAACTTTGTTACTATTTTTTTCTAGATCTGTAAAATAGTTTCTTGGGAGTTTGATTGGTATGGCACTAAATAAGTAAATTAGTTTGGGTAGTATTGTCATTTTTATTATATTCACTTGGTCTACCCATGAGCACTTAATGTTTTTCCAATTGACTAGGTCTGATTTTATTTGTGTGGAAAGTGTTTTGTAGTTTAGTTCATATAGTTCCTGACATTTTCTTGGCAGATAGATTCCCAAATATTTTATGCTATCATCCGTTATTCTGAGTGGAATTTCTTTTTCTATCTCTTGCTGTTGAACTTTGTTGGTAATATATAAAAATGCTGATGATTTCTGTGGATTTATTTTGAATCCTGCAACTTTACTAAAGTTGTGAATTGTTTCTAGTAGTTTTTAGTTGAGTCTCTAGGGATCTCTAAGTATACCATCATGTCATCTGCAAAGAGTGATAATTTGGTTTCTTCATTACCTACTCTAATTTCTTTTATCTCTTTTTCTTCTCTTATTGCCAAAGCTAACATTTCTAATACAATATTAAATAGTAATTGTGACAGTGGGCAACCTTGTTTCACTCCTGATCTTATTGGGAATGGTTCTAGTTTGTCTCCATTACATATGAGGCTTGCTGATGCTTTTAAGTAGATGCTACTAATCATTTTAAGGAAAAGCCCATTTATTCCTATACTCTCTAGTGTTTTTAATAGGAATGGGTGTTGGGTTTTATCAAATGCTTTTTCTGCATCTATAGAGATAATCATATGGTTTTTGTTAGTTTGGTTATTAATATAATTGATTATGCTGATAGTTTTCCTAATATTGAACCAGCCTTGAATTCCTGGTATAAATCCTACTTGGTCAACATGTATTATCCTGGAGATAACTTTCTGTAATCTCGTTGCTAAAATCGTATTTAAAATTTTTGCATCAATATTCATTAGGGAAATGGGTCTGTAGTTTTCTTTCTCTGTTTTCAGCCTACCTGGTTTAGCTATCAGCACTATATCTGTATCATTGAAGCAATTTGGTAGTATACCTTCTGTCCCTATTTTTTCAAATACTTTGTATAATATTGGAATTAATTGTTCTTTGAATGTTTGATAGAATTCACATGTAAAACCATCTGGCCCTGGAGATTTTTTCTTAGGGAGTTGATTAATACCTTGTTCTATTTCTTTTTCTAAAATGGGGCTATTTAAATAATTTATTTCCTCTTCTGTTATTCTGGGCAATCTATATTTTTGTAGATATTCCTCCATTTCATTTAGATTATCAAATTTATTGGCATAAAGTTGGGCAAAGTAACTCCTTATTATTACTCTAATTTCCTCTTCATTGGAGGAAAGTTCTCCCTTATCATTTTTAGCCTAAGAATTTGATTTTCCTCTTTCCTTTTTCTGATCAAATTAACTAAAGGCTTATCTGTTTTGTTGGTTTTTTCATAAAACCAACTCTTAGTTTCATTTATTAATTCAATAGTTTTCTTATTTTCAATTTTATTAATCTCACCTTTTACTTTCAGAATTTCCAATTTGGTATTTAATTGAGGGTTTTTAATTTGCTCTTTTTCTAGTTTTTTTAATTGTAACCCTAAGTCACTGATATTCTCTTTCTCTATTTTATTCAAATAAGCATCTAGAGATAAAAAGTTACCCCTTATAACCTCTTTGGCCATATCCCACAAATTTTGGTATGTTGTCTCCTTATTGTCATTCTCCTGGATGAAATTATCAATTGTGTATATAATTTGCTCTTTCACCCATTCATTCTTCAGGATTAGATTATTTAATTTCCAATTAACTTTTGGTCTATTTTCTTCTGGTCTTATATTACACATGAGTTTTATTGCATCATGATCTGAAAGGGATACATTTACTATTTCTGCTTTTCTGCATTTGGTTTTGAGGTTTTTATGCCCTAACACATGATCAATTTTCATATAAGTTCCATGAACCCCTGAGAAAAAAAGTATACTCCCTTCTATCACCATTCAATTTCCTCCAGAGATCTGTCATACCGAACTTTTCTAATATTTTGTTTATTTCCCTAACTTCTTTCTTATTTATTTTGTGGTTTGATTTATCTAATTTTGAGAGAGCAAGGTTGAGATCCCCCACTAGTATAGTTGCAATGTCTATTTCTCCTTGCATCTCTGTTAGTTTCTCCTCTAGGAATTTGGATGCTATACCACTTGGTGCATATATGTTTAGTATTGATACCGCTTCATTGTCTATGGTACCCTTTAGTAAAATATAGTTTCTTCCTTATCTCTTTTAATTAGATCTATTTTTGCTTTTACTTGATCTGAGATAAGGATTGCTACCCCTGCTTTTTTTTGTTCACTTGAAGCATAAAAGATTCTGCTCCAGCCCTTTACCTTCACTCTGTATGTATTTCTATGTTTTAGATGTGTTTCTTGTAAACAACATATTGTAGGATTCTGGCTTTTAATGCAGTTTGCTATCCGTTTCCGTTTTATGGGAGAGTTCATCCCATTCACATTCACAGTTAGAATAACTAATTCTTTATCTCCTGCCATCTTATTTACCCAAAGTTATATTTTTCTCTTCCCTTTCCCCTTACTCCCTTCCCCCCTCCCCAGTATTTTGTTTTTGATGACCACCTCCCTCTAACAGTCCTCTCCCCTTTAGAAACCTCCCTCTTAGCCACTCTTCAATTGATAAGTGGTCAAGGGATATGAACAGACAATTTTCAGATGATGAAATTAAAACCATCTGTAGTCATATGAAAAGTTGCTCCAAATCACTATTGATCAGAGAAATGCAAATTAAGACAACCCTGAGGTACCACTACACACCTGTCAGATTGTCTAACATGACAGGAAAAGATAACGATGAATGTTGGAGGGGATGTGGGAAAACTGGGACACTAATACATTGTTGGTGGAACTGTGAACGGATCCAACCATTCTGGAGAGCAATTTGGAGCTATGCTCAAAAAGTTGTCAAACTGTCCATACCCTTTGACCCAGGAGTGTTTCTACTGGGCCTATATCCCAAAGAGATCTGAGAAGAGGGAAAGGGCCCCACATGTGCAAGAATGTTTGTGGCAGCCCTTTTTGTAGTGGCTAGAAACTGGAAACTGAAGGGATGCCCATCAATTGGAGAGTGGCTGAATAAATTATGGTATATGAATGCTATGGAATATTATTGTTCTGTAAGAAATGACCAGCAGGACGATTTCAGAGAGGCCTGGAGAGACTTGCATGAACTGATGTTGAGTGAAACGAGCAGAACCAGGAGATCATCATACATAGCAACAACAGTATTACATGATGAACAATTCTGATGTACATGGCTCTCTGCAACAAAGAATTGTCTCAAACCAGTTCCAGTTGTTCACTGAAGAAAACCATATACACCCAGAGAGAGGGATATGAAATATAGACCGCAACGTAACATTTTCATGATCTCTATTGATATTTGCTTGCATTGTGTTGCCTTTCTCTGATTTTCTTTTTTTTTTCTTGTAGATAGGATTTTTCTTGTATAACTTGTCAAGTAACTCAACATTATTAGCATGTCATGGACTTCCTGCCATTTAGGGGAGGGGAGGGGACTGGGGGTAAAATCTCTAATGGAAAGCTTTGTAAAGATCAATGCTGGGGAACTACCTATACATATGTTATACAAATAAAAAGCTTTAATTAAAAAAAAAACTCTAATTCCATAAGGAAAAAAAAAAACCTCCCTCTTTTTTACACCTTTCCCCTAATCCTTCTATTAATTTATCCCTTTCTTTTCCTCCTTTCCCTCCTACTTCCCTATACAAAGGGCCAAGTTTTTCCCTGAAATCAAATGTGTCTGATATACTCTTTTAGAGCCTAATCTAATGAGAGTAAGATTTACACAATACTCATCACCCTCCCTTCTTTCCCTCAATTATATTAGATTTTCTATGTCTTTTCATGAGACTTTGCCTTATTTTACTTCCTTTTTTTACTTTATTTTACCTCCTTTCCCCTCCCCCCTTCTTTTTACATTATGATATACCTTCCACCTCTAATTTCTTTTCCATTATTATCGAAGTAAAATCAAATTATACCCCCATTCTTTAAGGATACCCCTAGTAGAGATATAGTTCTCGAGAGTTCTTTCCTTTTTACCTTTTTACGCTTCTCTAGAGTTCTGTGTTTGGAGGTCAAATTTTTTGTTCAGATCTGTTCTTTTCATTAGAAATAGGTGAAATTCTCTTGTATCATTGAATGACCATCTTCTTCCCTGGAGGATAATGCTCATTCTAGCTGGATAGCTTATTCTTGGCTGTAATCCAAGGTCTTTTGCTTTTCGGAATATCTGATTCCAGGCCCTTCTATCCTTCAGTGTGGAAGCTGACAGATCCTGTGTAATTCTAATGACAGTTCCTCGGTATTTGAACTGTTTTTTTCTAGCAGCTTGTAATATCTTTTCCTTGGTGCGATAGTCCTGAAATTTGGCCACAATATTCCTTGGGGTTTTCATTTTGGGGTCTCTTTCAGGAGGTGATCGGTGAATTCTTTCAATGCCAATTTTGCCTTCTGATTCTAAAACATCAGGGCAATTCTCTTTCATGATTTCCTGGAAGATAGCATCAAGGTTCTTTTTTTCATTGTGACTTTCAGGGAGAACGATAATCCTTAGATTGTCTCTCCTGGGTCTGTTTTCCAAGTCAGTTGTTTTTCCTAGGAGATATTTCATATTTTCTTCTATTTTTTTTTTCATTTTTTTGTTTTTGTTTGACTGATTATTGTAGTCTTATTGAGTCATTCATTTCAATTTGTTCAATTTTAATTTTTAAGGTATTATTTCTTTCAGTTATCTTTTTTAGCTCCTTTTCTAACTGGCCAATTGAATTTTTTGGTTCATTGCATTCTTTTTCCATTTTGCCAATTTTATTTTTAAGTGAATTGTTGTCTTTTTCCAATTCACTAATTTTTTTCAGTGAATTGTTATCTTTTTCCAATTCACTATTTTTATTTTCTAGTGAGTTGGTGACTTTTTCCAATTCACCAATTTTGTTTTTCAGTGAATTGTTGTCTTTTACCAATTCACTATTTTTATTTTCTTGTGATTTGGTGACTTTTTCCAATTCACCAATTTTGTTTTTAAGTGAATTGTTGTCTTTTTCCAATTCACTAACTTTGTTTTTCAGTGAATTTTTGTCTTTTCCAATTCACTAATTTTGTTTTTCAGTGAATTGTTGTCTTTTTCCAATTCACTATTTTTGTTTTCCAGTTAGTTGGCGACTTTTTCCAATTCACCAGATTTATTTTCCAGTTTTTCACATCTCTGTTGCAGGGCGATATTTCCTTCTTGCACTGCTCTCAATTTATTTCCCCAATCTTCTTCTAGCTCTGTTTTGAGATTCTTTATGCAATCTTCCAGGTAAGCCTTCTGAAAGGGAGACCAGCTTAAGTCCGCCTTTGTGGCTTTATCTGGGATTGCTTTCAGAATCTCAAGATCTGGGGACTTCTCTAGTTTCTTTCCATTAAAGCTGTCTATGGTGAGAGCTCTCTTCTTCTTGCTCATGCTTTTGAGTTGAGGTATCAGTCACCAGCAGGGAATCTACAGCAGTTTTAATTTGCCTTGGGGCAGTTTGCCGAGTTGACTTCTGGTCTGGGGCTGATCTGGCTAGATCTGCACTAGGACCACACTTTCAGCTGTTCTCAATCCACCCTTTATCAAAGGTAGACCTGCCAAAGCCCCTGCCCGCAAGCAGAGCAAAGTGGCCCAAGCATCTCCCAGGGACTTCCTGGCAGCCTAAAATCTTCTGGTCCTTCCCAGCCCCGGACTCGTACCCCTGCTGCGCACTGGCGTCTGAGCGCTGGGAGCTGCTCGATCCCCTGGCCGTCTAAAACTGAACTCAGAAGTTCTTTCAAAGTGGATAGTTGATAGAAGTGCGTTGTACTCCAAGTGTTTGGTGGAGCCCTCACTCCAGAACCAGTTCGGAGGCTTAATTTGTCTGGGTGTGAGGGAAGGTCTCAGGAGCTCACAGAGAACGCTGTCTGTAGTTTGCCATCTTGTCTCCACCTCCCAGTGGCTGCTACCTTCAAGGAGGGATCCAGAGCAGGGACTATGGTTTTAAGACACCCAAGACTCTTGAGTCCAGGGACCTATACAATCTCCCTTGGGGTCTGAAAATTTTAAAAATTGTCACCGTATTATATCATCCTTATCCTAATCATTCTAAACAGCCAATGTTGATAATTAAAATGCTTTATCCTTCACTGCCCAGTCCCTTATTCTCTTGCCCTGCAACCCAGCCCCACCATTATCTTATGCTAGAGTTACCCATCTCTTCCACCAAGAACTCTTTCATATGTTTTCCATAAGTCACAAACTAGCTTTCAGTGGAAGCCTTTTTCTTTCCCAATCTTTCCATCTTCTTGCACTCACATAAGTCTGGCTCTTTCCTGAAAACATAATCTTTCCTGGCCTTTCTTTCTAGCATTGATTTGACTTTCAATTATATCCACTGACTTACTTGTCATGATGAGGGTGTCAGAATACTTTTTGTTCCCCATTGTGACTTCTAGGTTCTCCTTTATTTTGGTCATTCAGTAACTTCTGCTCCTTTGACGTTTACTTATACCATATTTACCATCCAATCAAGATTCTCATTACTGTTACATATTGAGCTCTAAATTACTCTCCTTCTTTCTTTAATGAATTCCCTGTTTCACAATCTTTCTTTCCCAATTCCTGTCTTCATACTAAGGGATTTTAACATGCATAAATGATAATTCTTCAAATACTCTAACCTTCCATTTCCACAACTTATTCATTTTTCTCATGAGTTATTCCTCCACCCTACCTCTGTTACACACAGAGATGGTCATATTTTTCCGTCTTTCCATCATCCACAAATATTCCATTTCTATATTCATGAATTCTGAAATTTCCTTATCTGATCATAATGTTGTCACTCTATCTGTCTTGCAACCCTAAACCCTTTTCTTCATCTTTATTATGACCTCCAAACCTTCCATACCTGAATTTACTACATTCTCTTCCCTTCCCAATCTCGATTCATTAGTGAACCAGTTCAACTCTACACTTCCTTCTATCCTCTACTTTCAAGTGCTGAATCCACTTATGCTACTACTGATCTTGACCTTTCAAGCTTCAGTTTTGGATTATTCCTCCTGTTTACTGTCTTCACGTCTGTTAACATACTGCTGAATGAAGTTGGAGAAAATATAGTTATGTTGAATGGATCCGCTACAGACACATGTGCAAACAAAGCCCCAAAGTCTATTAGTATGGGATTCTCTCCTCACTAATGCTTAATTGAGCATTCACTCAGGGGCAGGTTGAAGTTAGCAAGAGCAGGAAAGAAAAGAGAGATCTAGTCTTTTCATTCTTTGTTTCTGGCTTTCATCTTTTCTAGAGAGAAATCTCATCACACTGCTAAAAAGCTGACACGTAAAACTTCAAACATCCTCATTCTTAGTTTGCCACACTAGAAATTCTGAGCATTTTCTTTTTGGGTAAGATTCAGAACTCTCTTTTGATCATTGATTAATTTACCTCAACAAGAGGGTTACTCCAACCTGTATTATCTGGTATATTTTCTTATTGGTAGGCTTCCTCTGGTTTCTGTTTTGCTATTGAGTTGGATAGATGGTTTTCTTTGCTATTGGGGGTGTGTTCATTATGGAACTAGTGTTTGGTAGGAAGGAAATCAAGCTCTGAAAAGAAAACCTGGGGTCTTTCTTTCTCCACTAATGAATATTAATGAGAAGTTGAGCTTGAACCTTAAAATTACTTCCCCTAGACCAAGGATGGGGAATGTCTGGCTTATGGGCCATCCACAAAATCATTTGCTAAGGCAACTACAGGCAATGATGAGCTGAAAGCTTGGTGCAAGAATCTCCCACTAAGTTCTATAATATGATAATTTTGAATGGCCCATGAATGATGCTATAAATATCCAAAAGGCCTTTAGCAGGAAAAAGGTGTATACAAACACATAATTTCTAACTTGGTGTTCCTTCACTCTGAAGAAAGTAGAATACATAGCCTCTAACCCCCTTCTATCTTCTTCTCCTGACTGGATTAAAATATCCCTTGGATAAGCATGGGAAGAGGAGACAATAGAAATGTCTATTCTTGCCTCTTTTGTGTCTAAGAATAATAAATTGTTCCACTCATGATCTTTTGAGTACTTGTACTCCTTCTCAATACCTTATTCATGATCTCCTCACAAGGGATTCTTAATTTTTTTTTGCTTATTGTGTTCATTTTTATTTTAATATAATTTTATTGATATCATTTGTTTTTATGTGGCCTAAATTCCCCCTTTATAATTATCTTTTCCTCTCACTCCAAGAGCCATCTTACAGAACAAATATGTTTTTTAAAAGGAAAATAGAAAGAACACTTCAAGATGCAGGACAATCATTCCTGTCCCCAAATTGTACCTTGGAGCTTCTGTCAAAGACTAAATCAGTGAACCATGGAACAAATTCTACATTGTATTCCTGAGGTTTTCATTTATTTACCTCTGATTTTCTTTCAGCTTCTTTGCTCTTCAATAGTCCTGTATTCTGCTGCCTGATTAATCTTTCTAAGATAAAGTTCTGATTAGGTGATCTTCCACAAAAGCTTCCCAGTGCCTGTTAAATAAAACCTGAACTCCTTAGCAATGATTTTAAGGTCTTTCGGGATTTGGCCCCAACCAACCTTTCTAACCTTATTTGCCACTGTCTCCTTACTTATTCCTATGGTCTAGTCAAACTAGACTGCTTGAACCAAACATGATCCAGCCTGCTCACTTTTGAAATGTTCTTTCTACCACTTCCAGATCTTCTGATCCACTTTCTATACTTTCATACTAACTCAATCTTCAAAACCCAGTTCAGATTCTACTTCTTTCATGAACTCTTCCTTTATCTCCTCAGCTGGAAGCCATCTATTCTCTGGGATAGAACAAAAGTATCTAGACTTTATGACCCACAATACACTCAAGGACAGCCCAAGCCATATTAAAATGAGATTAAGAAATATTTAACAAAATAAACAAAATACAATAAAACATAATATGTAGTTTTCTAAGTCAATATGTTCCTGCAGGACTTTTTTATTTATGATCTAGTAAGGCTGCTTCTTTTTAAGTTTCATTCTGTGCTCTAGATTACCAGGGTACTTTTCATATACTTTCATATTCTTTTTAGTAGCACAGCAGACTCACCAAGGATTTCTATCTGAATCTCAGAGCCATTTTTAAAAATTTTTTTAAACTTGGGATAAAAGTAGTTGACGGCAGAGAAGGGAGAGGTCATAATGCAGGTGACTGTCCATGCCAAAAGAGGAAATAACTTGAGTATCTTTGAGAGATTTGTGAGAGAAAATTAGTCTTAGTATAGAGCTATAGCCTAGAGGGTAATTGTGCTGCAGAACAGTGTGCTGTGGGAAAGAACTCAGATGGATCACAGCATAAGAACAGCAGTTGCCACAGAGAAGGGACATCTCTCTCCTTAGGATGCAGCAAACCCCAAAGAAGTCAAGAAAACCTCAAATGGGGTCATGAAGAACTGGACACAAACTGAGCAACAGTAGTATTTATCTTATGGGATTATAGTAAGGTTCAAGTAAGATAAAATTTGTAAAAGTGGTTTTTAAGCCTTGAAGCTCTAAATAAATGCTCGCTATTATTATTTGTTATTATTCAAATATATGACACCAAACTCAGCAGAGTAACCCTGCTAAAGGGCTAAAACCCAGTTTTCCTCTGTTAGTTACAATTCTCTGAAATCCTGGGATGGTTAAGTAACTTAGTAACCTTTCACACAGAAGAACATTTGAATCATCTTTCCCTAAATTATTTAACCTTGCCACTTTTTCCTCTTTCTTTTCTTTCTCACCATTGGTTTTCCTTATATTTGGCTGCTTGTGAATGATTTTTAGCTCTCTGAGGGACTTTTTCTCCTAGGAATTTTATCCATTCATACCAACAGACTTTTGAGTGATGAAGGGATGTGAACTAGATAAGGAACAAAATTACTTTATCTACTTGTGACAGTCTGATAAAAAATCCCCTAAGATCACAATTGCTGTTATGAAGGCTTTGAATGGTAAGTTTACATTTGGATAAATTCTTGGACTGGATACTTTTCTTTTTTTTTCTTTTGAGATCAAAGATCTTTTTGGTTTTAACAGGAGAAGAGGTAGAAAAGTATGAATAAGCATGGAATGAATGAGACAATGAGGCTGGGAAGTTGCGGCAGGATCTATGTATTTGTGTCTATCAGTGTGTCTGTCTCTCTGACTGTCTCTCTGTGTATCTCTGTCATCTCTGTCAGTCTCTCTGTCTCTGTCTCTCTATTTCTCTATTTCCTCTTCTTTCTCTTTTTCTCTATTATGTTCCCTCCCCCATCTCTGAATCTTGCTGTTTCTCCCTTTCTGTGTCTTCCTCCCTCCCTCTCTCTTTATATACTCATATGCGCTCACACAATGAAAGGTCGATTGAGAACTACCTATTTGATAGCTAAGGACAGTGACAGGTACGGCATAGGTATAAATGATTCAGAAATAGATGCAACAGAAGAAAGACCAGGCCAGAGGCAAGAATGGGAAGACGTCAAAAAGACCACTTCCAGTGAGCCCCCTAATCTGTCTGCTCTATATTTGACAGGTTCCAAGGCATAATTTAGGGAAGAGGTGATTGTCCTATATCATGCTAAATATTCTTATTTAACTCATGGATGAGTCAAATCATCCTTTTTGCTATGTAATGTAAAAGTTATTCAGCTAAACTCAGTATCAATTATATCCATAAATTTGGAGCTGGAAGAGATCTTAAGAGGTCACTTAGCTCAACTACTTTCTTTTGATATATGAGAAAATCAAGGTTTAAATAAAATCATAGGATCATAGATCTACTACAGTATGAATGAACCTCAGAGGCCATCTTGTCTAACCAATTAAGGATCAAGAAACTGAGGACCAGGGAGATTAAAATAACTTGCCCCAGAGACACACTGGCAGGATAGGGAACCTGGCTCCCGATTCCAGCTCAGAGAGCCTTGCCATTGTTCCAAACTATGAGCTGTTCAAAATCACAGAAAAAGTTCCTTTATACCTAAATGACAAGAGATGTAGTGTTCAGACCTGGAGTTAGGAAGAGCTGAGTTTAAATATTATCTTGGACATTGCTAACTGTGTAATCCTGGCTAAGTCAGTTAATCACTCATAATTTTAATTTCATCAACAGAAATGGATAGGTCAGTGGAACAATGGGTAAAACACAGCACTTAGAATCAGGAAGTCTCTTTTTTGTGAGTTCAAAGCTGTCCTCAGACACTTAGATATGTGACCATGGGCAAGTCATTTGCTACTTGTTTTTATTCAGTGTCCTCATCAGTAAAAATGAACTGGAGAAGAATATAGTAACCCATTCCAGTATCTTTGTCAAGAAAACCTCAAGTGGGGTCATGAAGAATTGGACACAAACTGAACAACAATAGTATTATTTATCTCATGGGATTATTGTAAGGTTCAAATGAGATAATATTTGTAAAAATGGTTTCTAAGTCTCAAAGCTCTAAATAAATGCTTGCTATTGTTATTTATGTTATTATTCAAATACATGACACCAAAATCAACTCTTTATTGTGGTACCTCATAGCTACACCCAAATTTCTGGGGAGATGTGTACAGCTTCTTCAGCCTCAAAGACCACACTAAGTGTGATCCTTTTAGGAAAAAGGAGAAAGGAGGACATCAAGGACTCCCTGGAACTTCTGAGGGCACCTCTGCTAGTGCTTCCCTCTTCCTCTGAGCATCTCTTAGCGAGGGCTGCCTGGATCCACCTCAGACATTTTCAAGGAGGAAACTGCATCCATCTAATTTCCCCCGTGCCTGGTGGCTACGCATGGATCCCCTGCTGCTCTGCTCTGGAATGCAAGAAGAGGTGAGCCGGGAAGATAACTCTCAGGCTTATTATCTCCCCGACTGCACCTTGCTTTGGGCCCAAGATGGAGAACTGGGAGCCCAGGGAATAAACAGAATGCTAGATTTCCTGCAGGTATTTTGGAGTGCTTGTCAGAGCACATCCAAATATATATGCTGAACTATTCTTCCTTCTGCCACAATTAAGCTTTGTTCTTGGTTGAAAGTGTGCTTTGGGGGTGGAGAAGGTACCCTGAGTCTTTGTGGGAGTTTTAACCAAAGGGAGTTTTCAAGTTGTCAGCTATAGCTCAGATCCCAGGACATGTCCTTTTCAGGAGACCATGTGGTCCTGGTGAGTGATAACATTATGCAATCTTGTGGGAAAAATATGAAAAAATGGCCACTCGGATGCCCCAGTGCTTTCCTCAGAATTAATTTGCCCTAATGCTGGCTGCCAATCTTCTCTGAGGAGGATGGGCTCTTTTGCAGACTGTGGCAAGGCAGCTGTGAGGTCGGGCTAACTCCTGTGGGGAGGAGGATCACAGTGTTTAATGAAATGCTGCTTTCAAAGGCTTAAAAAGCCCCTTAAAGCTGGCTGCTGGCTGCTGGTGCTCTCTGTCAAAAAGGGTAGAAGAAGCAGCAGATGTGCACTCTCCTTGCCCAACAAATACAGATGTTTCATGAGCAAAGAGCCACAGATGAGGATGGAGGGTCTTCTTAGTAAAAATCTGAGCTCTGATGCTTGCAGCCAGGGTACCACTAGGCAGGCCCGTGTGGAAAAAAAAAAAGCCAGCGGGGACCCTAGTCAATCATCTCGCCAATTCATGGTGTTGATTCCAAAGGGGATTAAGTGAGAGAGTATGGATGGCTTAGAAACTAAAGAACAATGCATGCGTTCCTGTGGATGCTGGGAAAGTCATCTCACTTTGCCTCATAATCAGTAAAAGTGATTTTAGCCGTGTATTCCATCAGTTTATACCTTTATGAGGATCCCAGCTCTACTTTCCCTGACTCTTCTTGAGTCTCTCCAGTTTTGGGGGGGAAACCAGTCAGGCAGTTCTTCCCAAATTTGAAATAATTCTTAATTGTTAGCAAGTTTTTATAATACCAGCCAATGTCTGCCTCTTATTTTCATCCATTTTCCCTGTTTTTCCTTCTGGAGCAAAGCAGGAGAAATTAAAATTCCTCTTTCAATCTCAGACTTGCAAAAACTCAGAAGAGAGCTCTTACATCCCATGTAGAGAATGATGCTCCTTCCCTTCAATCATGGCTTGTTGAGGGCCTTCCTAAAATGTGAAAGAGCAGCTAGGTGGTATAATGATAGAACACTGGACCTGAAGTCAGCAACTCATTCCCCTAAGTTCAAATCTGTCTTGGACATTTTCTACCTGGGTGACACTGGGCAAGTCACTTAATCCTGTTTGCCTCAGTTTCCTCATCTGTAAATGAGCTGGAGAAGGAAATGGCAAACCATTCTAGTGCTTTTGCCAAGAAAGCCTCATATGGGATTATAGAGAGCTGGATATGACTGAACAGCAACAAGAAAATGTGGAAATTGCTAATAGTACTGCAGCATTGGTCTGATTAGAACAGAGCATAACAAGGCTATTACCTTCCAGGAGAGTCATGACTTCCTAGAATGGCCTTTCAAAAGAACAATAATTATTGATTATGGGGCACAAAATTTAGCATTTTATTCTATAGTGTCTTGCATTATTCTTTATGATAGCTAACACATACAATGATCTAAGGCTTTCAAAGTACTTTATATATACTTTCTCATCTTTACAACATCCTTGAGAGAAAATGACTATTATTATCCCCATTTCTTATGGAAGAGGAAACTGAGGCAGACAGAAGTTACAGGACTTGTCTGGAATCATACAGCTGGTGAATATCCAAGGCTATATTTGAACTTAAGTTCTTCTGACTCTTGAATCCAGTTTTCTCTTCACATTACTACCTATCTACTTTGAAAGATAAATAATTGTTTTACCAGAGGTACAGCTTACCCATATTATTTCCCACTCACCTCCCTCCCTACCCCAGGCTATATGTGAATATGAGGATATTTTTTTAGAAATCGGTATTTGGTAGAATTTTGGTAGAATAATCTGAGAATAGAGATAATAGAGACCAAATCATTAGTATATATACAAAATATGTCACTCTAAATCTGTGCTTTGTCATTATGGTTTCAGCCAACTTGTGAATGGAAGCTTTTTCTAACCCTGATCCCTTTGAGGCTGTTTAATAAGATTTCATGTGCCTCTCCTTTATAAGTCTGGAGGTGTAGAGAGAATGATTGGGTAAAACTAAACAAGTTTTTCTTGTTCCTCAAGCCCTAAGATTGGACATACTATTCTCTGGTGGCTATGGTATGATATTAGTGTTTTGGGTAATATGATTTTAAAGACCTGAAATGTATAAATATCTGATTGGGCCAAGTTATCGCATATAGAAAAAAGAATACTTGGGGGATCTCAAATAACACAGAACTTAATAAGTGATTGCATTTGGGTACAATATATGTGGTAGATCTGAATGAATGAATGAATGAATGAAAAGTATCTGTTAAGCACTAAATATATACAAAATTATTTCCTAGGTATCCCAGACTCCTCAAAGGCATGGATAGTTTCTTACACTCCCAATTTCTTACACTCCCAATGGCAGCTATAGATATTCAGTAAATTCTAATTTGCTTATTTTATCCTAGCCTTCAAGATAATGCATATGTTTTCTCTTTCAATTTTCCTGGCAGACTATGACAAAGATTATGTTATCCTAATCTCCAATGAGAAGGATTTTCATTTGATTGTAAAATTTCTTCATCAACATGAAGAAATCCTTCTCCTCCATTATTCACATAACTTTCTTATAGGAACTTAAGGAGTATTAAATCCATATATAATGAGGGGAGTGAGGGAATGGGAAAGTTGAGAAAAAACAACTATTTGGTTTCTTTCTAGTAATTCAAAGGTTATATGTAGCTGGGTTAATTATACAAAACTTACTTTTATTCAATCAATCTTTCACTGTTTGTCCTAAGCACCTAAAACTTACTATCTCTGTGCTCCTTGCAAAGTCTCAGATATATTACCTGCCAGAATGGAGTTCGTAACCTTTAGTTGGGAGTTATGTTAGGCAGGTGATTTTAATAACCCAGAACTTACTTTGATAGAGGCTGAAGGGACAGAGACCGTGTCATATCAAAAGTGCTGGGTACTTTTAGTCATGATTATGTTTCCTTTTATTCCTTAATTTGAACTCATTTGTATTAAATTAATTTCAGGAAAAGACACAGCACCAATATCCACATGGGCCATTAGCACAGATGAATCAGTTAGCACCCAATATGGGTAATGTTTTGGCACTAATGGACTTCCAGGCTGAGTGGTTATAATTTTCCCATTCCCAGCCAGGGACAGGGAGGAGAGGAAAACCCATAGTTATATCAAGGTGACTTATTTTAACTCTATTGCTGACATATTTCACTTTTCCACAGATCATCTCCTTGCAAGAAATCCTGACAAAAGGGGCAGTTTCCTGTCTAATTCATTTAACAATAATAACAGATAGTTATGAAGAACTTTTTGGTTTTTCAAGGAACTTGATAGATATGATTTCATTTGATTCTCACCAAAACCCTGTGCAAAAAGAGCTATAGGCATTCTTATTTCCATTTTATAGATGAGAAAGTTCAGGTCCACAGAAAATTGAAAGAGAAAAAATAGTTATTATATTGAAAACTGATAAAATCAGAAAGTATGACATATATTCAAGGCACACATGGTCAGCTGTGGGCCACACACAGCTCATGTCAGAACCAGCATTTAAACCCAGTTCTTCATAAATCCAAGTCTGGTATTCTAAGTACTCTATCTGCTATAGCATGGGGCCTATAATTATGCATGCTGGGCACTCTCTGAGTGTGCAGAGGTCATGGGCAGCCTGTGGATAAAGCCTCTTGGTTTCCTTAGAAGCCATTCTCCATCCCTTCCAGCAGAGTAACTATGGCCTCTCAAGATCACCTTCCCATCTTTCCTGTCTCTATCTTACACATAGCTGGTTATTTACATCTTGTCTCCCATTTCCCATATTAGGATGAGAGAGCTTTTGATTTTTATTTCATTCTGCATCTTTAGTTCAGACCCTGGCACATGTTGCTATTCTTCTTCAGTTACTTTAATTGTGAATGACTCTCTGTGATCTCATTTGTGGTTTCCCTGGCAAAGATACTGGAGTGGTTTGCCCTTTCTTTTTACCGCTCATTTTACAGATAAGGAAACTAAGGCAAACAAGGTCACACAGCCAGTAAGTGTATGATGCTGGATTTGAACTCAGGTCCACCTGACTCCAAAACCAGGGCTCTAGTCACAGTGCCTCCTAGATTCCCACCAGCCCAATAAGCCATGACTTATTGACTGAGACTTATACAACAACTTTGACCAAAATCACACATAATGATTTTTCCAAAAACACCTTTTGGAAAAATATGTTATTATAATTTGATGAGAGGGGAAATCTCAAGGGTCTTGAAGGTCCTATATTCAGAGTATTAGAATAAATGATTGAAAAGAAATCCCTTTCAACATCTTTCTCTACTGATCAGGCAGATCAAGAGGCCAAGTTTCCCAAGAATTCTGCATGTATTATTTTTTTTTTTCTGGAGGGGTTTTTGTGTGTTTTTGTTTATTTGGGCTTTTTTGTTTGCTTGGGTTTCCTGCTTTGTTTTTTGTTTTTACTCTAGCCTCAAGATTTTTTACACCCTGAGTATGCAAAGATTTCAAAGCTCATTGTCTGGAGGTTGCATGGTATTTTATTTGTTGTGCACTCTCAGTTTCTCCACTGTCTTCTAAGGGCACTGTTTACAGCAAGCATTTTGATGGAATGGACTTTTGAAAAAGCTGTGGTTCAAAATTACTTTTTAAGGGGGAGAAAAAAATCCCTGGGTATATTTTCCTCCTCTGAGAACAGATCTGTATTCTATTTTCAAATTCTGTTTTGAACACTGTTCAGAGACTGCTGGCTTCAGTATTGTTATTTATTGATATGTGAAAAATTAACTTTGTGCTCAATCAATGCCTGTATTCTGATGAGGCCATCAGGGATCAGGAGATGGATGTGAAGAGAAAATGATTAGAAGCCTGATGGGAGATACTGACTGCCTCTCTCTTGCCTTGAACTACACACACACACACACACACACACACACACACACACACACACACACACATCCCAACAACAACAGCAGACCTGTATTTTTTCCTCTCTCCTCTAAGGATCAAAATCACACATAATGATTTTTCCAAAAAGACTTTTTGGAAAGATATAAAACCTTTATCTCCCTGGAAAACATAGAGGTTTGATGAAGTATGATGGGTAGAAATAGGAAAGTTTGGGTTCAGGTCTCATTCCTGACACTACAAAATACTTAATCTCTCTGAGCCTCATTTGCCTACCTGGAAATTGGGGATAATAGTACTTCGAGTATCTACTTCACAAATTAGTTGGAATGCTCAAATGAAATGAAGTATGAAGATAAAATGCTATAAACCTCAAAGCTCTAAATAAAAATCTGCTTTAATTATCCTTGTCACAAAATTATTCTCCTGGGATCATCAACTATCCTTTTCTTCCCACTGCTTCCAAATGTCACTTTGAATCAACAAACAAATTTAAAATTCTCAGTTAATTCCTACCTAGAAACAGAAATATAACTAGGGTTGGGCAACAAGGGCTTTGCTCTAGAATGCCTACCTTTAGATGGTGTTAACAGTACTTGAAGTTCCTCCGCAATTTAAATTCCATGCTGGCTACCCAGTTAATATGAATAAAGGATCATCTTTTTAACTTTTCTATGGTCACTACACAGATGAGCTTCTTCTTGCCCCCACTTTCCCTTGGAAGCCAAATGAATTTGATTTAGGGAGTTGACTTCAAAGCAAGTCTGGGATCATTTGTTCTGGGGGCAAAATTTGCTAGTCAGAGCTCTAGGGAGCACCTCTAGACCTAATCCACTTACTTGTAGCATTGCATTCTATTGCAACACCCACAGGAAGACAGATATATGAAAACGGGCTGAGATGCCCCTACCAAGTAGTGTGAATTAAGCAGTAGGATGGGCTACGAGTCAATACAGCCATATTTGGGGACAGATGACACCAAACTAGGAAACCCAGTATATGACTCAACAAGGCTTTTGTTTGGCTGAAACAATTGGCCATAGGGGATTAATGATACATCAAACAGAAAGCTGTGGGGATTGAGTTAAGGTCTTATGGCCTGGCTAGCCAAGGGTTGTTCATTTGTTACAGTTATGTTTGACTTTTGTGACTTTATTTGGGATTTTCTTGGCAAAGATACCAGATTGCTTCCCCATTTCCTTCTCCAACTCATTTTACAGATGAAGAATTGAGCCAAACAGGCTGAAGTGACCTTGTTAAGCCCACAGGTAGCTGTGGTTAACTTCTTTTGGCAGAGGATATATGAATTTCAAATGGATTTATGGGTTGATGATAACATGGCTTCCTTCCTGGCTGGAGATTTGTTGAGAAAGGAATGACTGGGGAGTGCCAGTATGGAGGAATGATTGTCCATGAGAATGGAGTGGGAAGCAATGAAATTAAAGGGGTTTTCTGTTGAATGCTTTGCCCTTGTCTCTGGGAACAGACCAATTCCCTCTGAATTTTGGAACTTCACCAGTTCTTTCAGATTCCCAGGAAAGGACACCATTAGAAAGACCATAAAGACCATCTCATACCTGAAAAATAACTCCTCTACCATCAATTTAACAAATGGACACTAGGAGAAACCCACTGTCTCTAAAGGCAGTCCTTGCTGTTATTTAATACAATTATCTCTTCCACACTGTGACTTTCCCCATCATGGTTTCAATATATCATGGGTCAATATAAGAAACTTTGGGAGAGTTTTATGAAAGCTGCAGCCAACACATGAAAGCTAGAAGATTACACAGAAAATATTTAGAAACTTAGAAATGCACAAAGTTCTATACAGAAATGTGTAAATATCTAATATTTTATAATATCAACAGATTTTGATATCTTAATAATTCAGACTTCTTCCCTGGTATGATGTGAGGGTCAAAAATTTTTATATTTTCCAGATCTCTGAGGGCACCATGTCCCTAATTTCTGTGATGTAGAAGGGATGACTATACTATTAAATGCTAGGATAGAGCAGCTATGTGGTCCAGTGTATAGAGTGATGGACCAGTAGTTAGAAAGACCTGAATTCAAATTTGACTTTGAGACTCTTATTAGCAGTATGACCCTAAGCCAATTTGTCTTAGTTGTTCATTTGTAAAATGATCAGGAGAAGGAAATTGCAAACCATTTTGGTATCTTTGTCAAGAAAAACCCCAAATGGGATCTTCAAGACTCAGACAGGAATGAAACAATTGAACAAAAAGCAAAATGTTAGGATGATTTATCTTATATCTTGTCCAATTGTGCAATTTTCTTATTGGAAACTGTTAAATAAAAACTGCATAATGGTTAGTTTCTGCTTTCTATGACCCTTCTTAGTATATATATGTAAGGATATATTTGCAGTTTGGAATTTTCCAACTGCAAGGAAATTCTATAAATTCATTCTCCAGAATAAAGAAAATGCAAATGACTTTATACTTCTTGCTAGAAGATATATATAAGCACACACATTCATGCATAACTGTATTAATAATTAAGATCTTTTCTTTCCTTGCTAAGTTTTTTTTGTGTATTAGAAATTTGCTCCCTGTCTACACCTCTATCATTATTATTGTGTTGTCCTTTGTTCTTGAAGGAAGACCATGATATCAGGGAGGTGATGCTATGACATAAAAGTGAATTGGATTTAGGGGAGAGAAGGCTGTTCAAGGTCACCTCCTCACTTTCCCCTCCAGAGTTATCTGGGTCTAGTGGCCAGATATAGATCAAGATGACTGGAGATGACCCTGCATACTTTGGGAGACCTTGGCCTTTTTAAATTAAGGTCTTCACAGGTCTCAGTTTGACTGAGAGTACACCCATTCAGTGATTAAAGCTAAGTAGCAACCGAGACAAAGAATTTCCTCTTTCAACCCTTTAGGATGTCAATTAGCATCCCTGTGTGGAATCTTGGGGGGGAAACTATAAGCATTTCCATAAGGATCTTTCCTAGCACTGGCCAGGTAAGTGAAAAGGCAGAATATTTGAAAAGGGCTATGTTTCCATGAATGGCCTACTAGCCTATGTACCTAATTGCGCACTTTCTTTTGCTTTCGCTTGGAAAACCAAAGAACTTCATAGATAAGTGTTTTCATGGACCCAAATAGCCCATAGCATGTGGGATTAGAAAAAGATCCTCCACATGTCCCTTATAAGCTACTACTGAACAAATTACCCACCTCCTCTCTCTTTGATCAATGAGAGCTCTCAGATGAAAAAGCATAAATCCAAAGACAGAGGTAGCAGGTAGCACCTTGCTCCCACTAATCACTGTCCGGGAACCTTCAAAAAAGGAGAGAACAACGCAAAAACATGTCAGAGAAGGGAATTCTTTTTCCCATAGAAAAATGGAATTTGAGAAGTCATCTTTGAAGGAATCGCCATATCATTATATCATTTCAATTAGCTGCAGATTTGGAAGGAGAAAGGAAAAAAGGAGAGAAGTGAGGGACAGAGGGAGGGAGAAAGAGATGAAAAAAGGGAGGGAAGGAGGGAGGGAAAAGAAAAAAGGAGGGATAGAGGAAGGGAGGAGGAAAAGAGGAAAGGAAAAGAAGGAAGAAAAAAAGAAAAGAAGAAAAGAAGGAAGGAAGGAAGGAAAGAAGGAAGGAAGGAAGGAAGGAAGGAAGGAAGGAAGGAAGGAAGGAAGGGAAATAAAGTGCCTATTATATGTCAATGTACTTTGCTAAAAATTTTACAAATATCATCTCTTCTATTGAATTAATAAATAAAGCTAAAAGTTGGTTTTATGAAAAAACCTACAAAATAGATAAACCTCTAGTTAATTTAATTAGAAAAAGGAAAGAGGAAAATCAAATTGTTAGTCTCCAAAATGAAAAGGGAGAACTTTCCACCAATGAAGAGGAAATTAGAGCAATAATCAGGAGTTACTTTGCCCAACTGTATGCCAATAAATTTGATAACCTAAGTGAAATGGAGGAATATCTACAAAAATATAGATTGCTCAGATTAACAGAAGAGGAAATAAATTACTTAAACAGTCCCATTTTAGAAAAAGGAATAGAACAAGTCATTAATCAACTCCCTAAGAAAAAATCCCCAGGACCAGATGGATTTACATGTGAATTCTACTAAACATTTAAAGAACAATTAACTCCAATATTATATAAACTATTCGAAAAAAGAGGGAATGAAGGACTCCTACCAAACTCCTTTTATGATACAGACATGGTACTGATACCTAAACCAGGTAAAACAAAAACAGAGAAAGAATATTATAGACCAATCTCCCTAATGAATATTGATACAAAAATCTTAAATAAAATATTAGCAAAGAGATTACAAAAAATCATTCCCAGAATAATACACCATGACCAAGTAGGATTTATACCAGGAATGCAGAGATGGTTCAATATTAGGAAAACTATTAACATAATTGACTATATTAATAACCAAATTAACAAAAAATATATGATAATCTCAAGAGATGTAGAAAAAGCATTTGATAAAATCCAACATCCATTCCTATTAAAAACACTAGAGAGTATAGGAATTAGCTAGCATCATATGTAATGGTGATAAACTGGAACCATTCCCCATAAGATCAGGGGTGAAACAAGGTTGCCCACTATCACCATTACTGTTCAATATTATATTAGAAATGCTAGCCTTGGCAATAAGACAAGAAAAAAGAGATTAAAGGAATTAGAGTAGGTCATGAAACCAAATTATCACTCTTTGCAGATGATATGATGGTCTACTTAGAGAACCCTAGAGAATCAACTAAAAAACTATTAGAATTAATCCACAACTTTAGCAAAGTTGCAGGATACAAAATAAATCCACATAAATCATCAGCATTTTTATACATCACCAACAAAATGCAACAGCAAGAGATACAAAGAGAAATTCCATTCAAAATAACTATCGATAGTATAAAATATTTGGGAATATATCTGCCAAGGGAAAGTCAGGATCTATATGAGCAAAACTACAAAACACTCTCCACACAAATAAAGTCAGATCTAAACAATTGGAAAAACATCAAGTGCTCTTGGATAGGTCGAGCGAATATAATAAAGATGGCAATATTACCTAAACTAATCTATCTATTTAGTGCTATACCAATCAAAC